>BJFM01002941.1:31169-42874 GCA_016586285.1 Arothron firmamentum
AAGGCAGAACATTTACTGAAAGAGACATTTGTATATGTGACTTTTTTGAGCAGCTATACTTTAGTGCTCATAGTGAACGTGGCCCTGTTCTAACTGCGTGTTCATGTTTCTGAAATGGGATCGCTAATTTCCATGATTCTTCCCCATGTTAAAAAATGAGTGTTCCAGACACAAATGTCCCTTACATACAAGGAAACAAGTGCAAACAACTACAGTTATTATTTTACTCTTCAAATTTTGAATGTATCATGTGATCATACTGATAACTATTTCAGGAAAGTTCTAAATGTCTACAAGGCTCTTTCCTGCCTTTCATCACATGCTACATTAAATGCAGTATCAGGCTCTTAACTTAACCTCACTGCTTTTTCAAATAGGTTTTTAAATTATATTATTTATTATTATATTTTTAGAAAATGTGGCTGAAGAATATTTATTAATACCATTTATCTCTTTTATCTATTTATAATCAAAAAGAAATGGCACAGAAGGAAGGAAGGAGGGAGCAAGGAAGGGAAAGAGGGAGGAGGGAGGCAGGGAGGAAAGGAAGGAGAGCCAAAAGCATGAAGAGATGGCTGGAATGACAAACAATGGATCGATGGAGGCCCAGAGGTACCAAGCCCCTGTGGTGTTGTTGGCATTGCAGTGATGCTGTTTGATGTGTGGTTGTTTGTGGGGGCCTTCACTGTCAACACAAAAAAAAGCACAAGGAAGAAGACAACAAATAAGGAAGCCGGCAGAGTCACCCAGCACAGCGATGCAAAGCCACAGCAGACATCATTGCAAGAGTGACGGCAGGTGTGTGATTTACAGATACACTGAAACACTGGCAAAAGGAAGCGTATCTGTATGAGACACACCCCGGCAATCCAGCAGTGCACACAGTTAATAAGCATTTTATCACTACTATCATCACTACCCTTCTATAAACATATTTCATCAACAGCCAGGTCTGTCTGTATTGTTTAGCGCTAACAGTTAATAATCTTCAAGATTCAAAGATTTTTATTTTCATGCCGTCACACTGCACACATGCCACATCAGATGGTACGAAATTAAAAACTCAGGTCACAGTTAATAAAGCACACAATAAAGCACACAAGCACTTTACTAAGTAAAGTATAAAAACATAAAATACATGCAACAATATCAGGTTTGGGTTTTAAAAAGCTTAAATTTCCACTCCCAAAATAATGAATAGAGAAAATTTGAGCTTTTTCCCCCTTCTTTGTGTCATTATTATTGTGATTATTTAAAAAAGTCAAATGTGATCAGTGTCAGAATCTGTCAGGGTTCTGTTTGTTTGTTTGTTTGTTTGGCTCTAGGTCGTGGCTCTTGCCTCAGTCTCCATGTTGGTCTCGACCTCTGTGCTTCCTCCTTCATCCTACATTAATATACTGAACCTGTGTCTAACAGTCTTCTCTCCTTCGCTCAAGGGGGAAAAAAGGTGTCTTTCCGTTCTTCCTAAGCAACATCAGCTCATTCTTGTGCTGGTCTTTCAACCCTTGAGTATCTCCTGGTCTATTGTTTCCATGGTAACCTAAATCATTGCCTCTGCCAATGACACATACAGTATGTAAAGGTCTTTTGAGACCGTTGATCAGCAGCGTGCTTGTTGTTGTTGTTAACTCTGCCAGCAGTGGGTAATTAAATCTTTTACTACTCACTGACAAGTCCTCTAAGAAGTTCATTTATATTGGTGTTTTTTAACTGCAGGATTTTCGGAACTGTTGGGTTCCCTTGAGAGGCGGTACCCGAATGATCCCTAAAATGGCTGCACAGGTTTGGAGAGTGTTCTGCAGTTGATTAGATCTGAGATTGTGCTGCCAGTAGTCAGGCCAAGAAGGTCCATGATGATGCAGAGACCAGTCTATGGTTCCTGTCCTCGCAAAACCCCTTAGCCTGCTCCTCTGGGTCGAACGTGCACACCTTCCCCAGTGTGTCCACTTGGAGGTTTCTTTTCGATTGTGGCTTTAGTAGTCAGCCACCCCTGTTTTCAGGAGGTGATTGGGAGGTCTACGTCCCAGGGATCTAGCTCCAACTCCAGTGCTTTATATAAAAAAAGCAGCAGATTGGAGGTGTAGAGTTGCACTAGCTGTACATTGATCCTCATGTGGTGGCCAAAGTCATTAACCTTGTGGCTGTGAGGTTAGTGCTTCCATGTCCATAAGGTCAAACCCTCAAAGAAGGTTCTCTGGTCGACATTCTGGTTAATGGATTCCACTCTGGTGTACACCACCACGAGGCTGCTGGCTCTACAGCCCTATATGGACTGAGGGGGTTACAGTTCAGGAGAAAGGTCATTATCATTTTCTCGTAACATCATGGACCAAGAACCTATCAGAAACAACCAATGCAACCACCTTCACGAGGTGGAGATGACTCAAGGCTAGCCCCAGGGTGAGCAGTTAGTGGATCCTGCCATTGGCCATCAGCAGCAGTCAGTGGGTGTGGTGATTGTTGTGTGTAGTTTTGAGGGTTGGTTGTGTCTTAAGTCTTTGCCTTGTCTCTGGTCTTTCTCTCCGTGTACTTGGTCCCTCCTTCTCCACCTCATCTGAGGATGATCTCCTACATCTTTGTCCAGCATTCCAGCCTTGTTTTTCTTGTGTTCTACGTTCTTTATTTTCAGCCTGACTGAAATTGTGATCAGTGGATCCTCAATTGTGCTACTTTTGTGAAGCGTCCTGGTGTTTGGATCCGCTTCGGAGCCCTTTAGAAGCCTTTATTCGTTTAATATCTAAAAGGGTTCCTAAAGTCTAAAAGGTTAATTACAGAATGAAAAAAGCTTCAAGTTCAAAGGCTCTGGATCTAACTTATAATATGAATTAAAAAATGGAAAACTACCTTTAATATTAACTAATATTGTAAATTTAATTAAGAGTTAAGTAGGTCAATTTGCATCACTGCAGGAAATAAGATCTGTTGTGCTTTCCTTTTTATATCATTGTTGGGCTTTTTTTAAGCCTTAATTATTAAGGAATTTGAACAGTTGATGAAATGAACACATATAGAACAACTGTATATAGCATTGTGTCTAAAACAGCAATAATACATTTAATAGGAAAATGCATTGCGTGAATGAAGAGAAAGCATGTAATGGCTGTGGTAAATATGACTTCATTTCAAATCAGGGGAAAATGTCAGTGAAAAAGAGCAACGGAATGACATGATGCTTTTTGGGAATACAGCACCTAACTCTATCCCTTAACCCCCAACCCTGAACCCCCAATCCCAACCCTGAACCCCTAACCCTAAAATCAGGATCATTTGTAGTTTGTAGTTTTTTTTGTAGTTTCATTGAGGGTATGCCATGACTCTCAAGTTCGTTGTCTGTGTCATCTAAACACAGGCATGGACTGTGTGACGGAGTGCATTAATTAAGTTATTGGAAGTGCATTAATCATGTTTTATGGCTAGATTCATGAAGACCCCTAATATCTGTACATGTGAATTAAAAAGCAACAAAAGTGTTCCTATCTAACAGGATATGTATATTAATATGTCATTAATATGTAGTTTGAAATAACCTTTAAATTCCTGGTAGGGACCTTTTGCAAACTGAAAGGCTCATTTAACTCTTTGTGTTATTGTGTTCAGGGCTTTCCTGAACAATGCCATTCCTTTCTGTCTGATGTAATTTCTGTTTCCTTACCAAAATTTACCTGTGACTGTGTGTACTAAAAATATTACTGCTGCCAACAAGACAATAATATCCTGACTTGACTTAATGTTTGGTAGTAATGGAGTATAATTGAGTGTTACCTTTCTTTCCGGTGGATCTATCGGTCTCCAGTTGTTGGCTCTGATCTGATGAAGCTCATCAAACTTGAGGCTGATGTTCTCGATCGACAGCTGAAGCATATCCCAGAAACCAGCCAGATCAGAGGCCACTGGACGAGGGTGCGCATTGGGGTTCTGAAAGAAGACGGCACCCACAAAAAGGCTTTAAATTCAAACTTAATTATAAATGTACACCAGAAATGCACATTACAGAATACACACCAAGCAAACTTGTAAAAACCACCGTGTTTTTGTGATCGTGAGATGAGAGATTTAATTGTGAGACTGATTTCATGGTGTGTATTGGGATTTCACTGCCATCTGCAGGTGTGATGAGGTATTGCGCTTGTTTGCTATTTATACTTCCAGTTTGAGAGAAAATAAGAACAACAAAGCCGGCCACAGTTAAAGTGATCTGCTTGATTTCGTGGCTTTTGTTGTTACCACAGCAGTAATTGTAGAGTATCTGAGGATGTGGCAATCAAATAATGGAATAGATTAGAGTGCTCTGTGAGCAGCTTCTTGATTGACACTGTTGCAGTATTTAAGATTTGATTTAGTGAAATTCTTTGACTATTTAAAAACATGACTATTTAAGATGATGTCAAACAAAGACCTTGGTTATTGGATGTGATTTTAACATATTTCAATAATACAGCACATGCTCACTCTGACTCTACACTTTAAAACTGGATTTATTCTACCTTCACCTCAGCTTAGTGTTTTGCATAAAATTCTTATTTATCAGCCAGTCTATGTAGAATCAACCCTAATCCTAATAAGCTCTCTGCAGTGGAAATTTCACCTTCGACAAAGATTTTAACTGATACATGTGATTAATGATTAAGACAATAGCCTGGATATGATTTATGCAATATATGTTTTCATTCTTATATGTCTATTTGTATCTTTTCTTTGCATCATTATGTAACACCTTTGCAGCAACTGTTGACAAAATTTTAAGATCTTCAAAATTTTAAGATCTTCACAATGACAAGACAGTAAATATCATCTGGATATTTACTAAATTTCTGAGATTAAATTTGTAAACATACAAGAAAATTAAGGACTTCCTTGTTTGTGAATCCTATATTAAAGTATAATTTAATAAGATGTTCCACGTCCGTTTCTGTAAGGATGGCGACATGGCTGCTCCTCCCATATACATGTATTTATCTGAAAAGGAACCCTGACTTGAAAAAAACCATGGACCTTGTTTGATAAATATTTGTATTAGATTTTAAAAACGCTCCAGAGTGTTTCATTTTTATACATTTTCATAAAGTAATTTTGCTTGTAGGTCGCTATTATTGTTTTGTTACAATGCATCCTGGCTAATGACATCAAATGGTGCTTGCCGTTGCCATTCATTGATCCCTTTGTACTCGTCTTCCACTCAACTGTTTTATTTTCAACCTGACCACACTGTCAGAATAATCTAGAAGAAATCACACAAAATACACTCGACAACGAAGAAGGTCGAAAGCAGGAGGAGTCGAGAGTTGGACAAAATGGCTGGTGTTTGTGCAGCAGTTGCTTGCTAACGCTAACTCAGAGAGAGAGAGAGAGAGAGAGAGAGAGAGAGAGAGAGAGAGAGAGAGAGAGAGAGAGAGAGAGAGAGAGAGAGAGAGAGAGAGAGAGAGAGAGAGAGAGNNNNAGCTCTTTACGATGAGCATCGGGATCAAATGTATGCTAACATAGAGCACAATAGTGTGTTACACATTATATAATAACTACAACACTGTTGCTTGTTACTGTGCTTTAAGCATAGTCTAATCCCAAGCACCAATATAGATCATCGTCCTAGAGTGCACTGCCCAGAAAAAATAATGGTGTCTTCTGCAGAGCAAAAGGATAGTCACAATAAAAGTTTTGTTTTAAGCAACTGGGAAATTTTCTCACACACAAAAAAGAAATGATTAAGAATTTGAGTAGAATGGGAGAAAAGCAACATTTTAAGGCCCAACATGTGCTAACACTCGGGGTTCCCTTAAAAAAAACAAAAAACAAACACACAGTAGAATAACACAAGTTTTTGACTTTATTCTCGTATATTTACAACTATTTTCCTCATAAATGTATGATTTTATCTAATGCTCTATCCTCTGAGACTCTCAGGCTAATATTCCATCATAAAATCCAACTTCTGTAAACATATACTCCATCTAACTAAGAAATAATTCCATGCTTGGTGAGTGATGGTATACTCACCAAATTCTCCTCACACAGCTCTCTGAACTGTTGAAACTTCTGGGACATCAGAAGCTGAGCACTTCCAACAGCACTCCTCATTTTCCCAAGGACTACAAGGAGAAACAGCGGTGCAGTGGAAATGTGCTTCACTCATCAGATTGTAATCAAACAACACTTTATCACAGACGTTTATGCCTGGCGGGGAGACTGCAGAGTTCTCCAGCATCTGCAGAGCTTTAACTCTTCTAAAGCCTTTCTCTCAAACAAGAAGGTGGATTCCATGAAGTCACACTCCACTTTCAGCTGACCTAAGTTGAACTGAAGTCCGGTTTTCTGTTTGGTTGTTAGACACCTCCATTAAAGCTAGTGCACACTGACATTTCTTCATACATTACACTAAATAAGACTTACACTTCTGGACAATGTAAGTCTCTCATATAACACAGACAAAGAAACTTCATGAACCCACTGTAACCTACTGTCTTCAGGAAGGGCGTTCTCCCGCTGGTCAAGCTCCATCTGTCGACACCAGCCCTCCATACGGTCAGTCTCAGCTTGCAGCAGTTTGAGAAACCAGCGTCCGTCTCTCTGACACACTGACCTCTGCACCACCTGCCAATCAGAGTTCAGCACACTACTGGCCAGGGTCCGTTTACCATGCACAACATTTAGAAATTGTTTCCTAAAAGTGGGAATTTGACATTAAACTATTTGCATGTATAACCCTCTACTTGGTTCCACTGTACCAAAGATGACGATGACCATGAAGTTTCAGTTAACCGCAAACTAATACGACGCCTCGCGAAGACTCGACTTGGGGTTTGATTTGCCTTCATTAGGAACCTGAGTTGCCCCAGTACACACTTGGACCAGATGTCTTGGTCACTGGTGAAAATCACTGACTCGTCACTGAGTGTGAAGAGCGTTTCTGGGATTGATCACTGCGTTTGTAGGAAACTAAACGGCTCATGACTAATTTGATGCACACCTCCAGAATAGCAGAACTGCTGACATTGACATCCATTGGGTCATCTGTTACACTGTCTATCCATGGGTCTGGAGGGGGGAGGATAGATGGGTCAAAGCCAACATCCTCATAGTCATCTGAGGCACAGGCATGGTAGTGGTTCCCTGAGCCCTGGATACTGACAGTTGAGGTGGCAGCATCACGAGAGTATTGTCGAGACATGATGCCAGATGGCAGGATTTCCATATCAGTATCTGGGGAATCCAGAGGGGTGTCCAGCAGGTCCGGTATGTCCAGATCTGCCTAATTGGAAAAAAAGAAGAAATCTCAATAACCTTAGCTACTAGATGTCTGCTACAGGTAGACCAGGGGTACCTGAAAAGACTTAAGTCATGCTGGTATGAATGACTCAAGGGTTTTATTAGTAGCATTACTGTGGAACTTTAATCCTTTTCCTGTAATGTTTGCTTTAAAGTAAAATATTTCTGGGATATTTACTTTGATTTATATTTGAATTCTGGGCAGTAATGGACCTGGAAAAAATGGACAATATAAAATCTGAACAAACGTGAACACAAGGGATTATTAATCTGAGAAGTGCTTTGGATGAGTGAGTGACATTGATGATGGGAATTACCTGGACAGCAGCTGTAACACTGTTGGAGCGCTGACACCGACGATACCTGAAGACAAACACAAGATGCCAAACAGCGAGAATGGCTTTTTTTGTTTTTTAAATGATCATCATTTACATAATTGTATTGAATCAGAAACTTGCTTAGTTACATGCAATAAATGTATATTAAAGTAGTAAATGTTAACAGGATTTTGGGAAGTTCCAGGCAAGTTCGTAAACATTTATAGATTTTTATTCACAGAGAAAGCTAATTATATGTGCCCCCAAAGCATCATCTAGTGCGTATTGTACTTATTTTACAATAAGTAGAATATTGTACATATTGTACACAATTTTTCACAGGATAACTGTCCTGAGGATTTGAGAAAGCCCCTGAAAACTAAACAACAAAAGCTATAAAATGCTGAAATTGGGGAAATAATTGCTTTGAGTTTTTAATAATTGTTGTTTCGGCGTTTATGTTAAATGCTCTACTCAATAATAATAACAACAATCCTGTGCAGTAATCACAGTAGTGTTAATGTTAATCATCAGGAAAAAAATCAATTAATAAACGTTATTCTGCCAGTTAGTCGCATCTCAGGTTCAAGAGGAGCAATGTGTTCAGCCATCTGGTCAGGGTAGCTCCCTGGGGAGGTGTTTCGGGCACATCCGTGCCTGGAAACACTCTGGGATTTCCCCAGAGCGGCTTGTGGACGTGGCTGGGGAAAGAGCATCTGGGCGTCCCTGCTGAGGCTGCTACTCCAACCACCCAAATTAGCAATTTGAAGACAAAGATGATAACAGTCATCAAGGGCCAAATACTATTGTTTCTTTTAGACTTCAACATTTTGCCTAGCCTTCCATTTAGAAAATAATATTCACTTTTCAGAAGAAAATCATTCAGTTCCTTTTTTTTTTTTTACCAGTCAGCATAATCTTTTAGGGTCTTTTAGGGAATTCAGGAATACCTGGATTCTTTCAGGTATTCCAGTTATTTTCTTCTAAATCTGAATTTACAGACCTGATTAATCCCCAGATTCTTGCCAATCCTCTAAAAGCTGGTCAGTTCTAAAGTTACCCAACCAATTACTTGACAGGTTGTTTGGACCAGTAAAACCAAGAACTGATTAAAGTCACAAAACTGAACGCGATGAGGTGAAGAGCCTAATTTGCGGATGAGAGCATCAGATTATCAAGGTAGCAAATTAAGCACAGAATGAATTTTGTAACATCTGAACCTTCCCTCTATCTGTTTTCGCGACAGCCGATGACTTCAGAAAGTGGCCTTAATGTAAAAGGCTGTAAAAGGAATAAAAGTGAGGGATAATGTTCATCTTATGAATAAAGTTAAACACAGGAACAGGATCAGATAGTTAATAAATATAATGGACCAGGCATAGAGATCTTCATGTGAGTACACAATAAATTGTCTTTCTTAACTCACAGCAGCGAATTTTAACAACCATATGACCACAATTTTTATGGCAAAACTTTCGATCCCTCAAACTGGTGATTTTAAGTAACCCCATATCCAAATAGAATCCCCGAATTAAACAAATCAACAAGAACAAATAAAAGGATACTACGCTGCCATTTCATTCATGAATTCATTCAATCCAAACCAAGGCCCCAAAGGGATGATGGTCAGCCCTGAGTGGATTGAACACGTAGGCTAACTCACCCTCTGTGATCCTCAACTTGCACTCCTACAGATGTAAACTTGGAGGGATCTTCAGGATCTGGGATGTCTTCTGGACCGTCCACCTACAGGAGCGAAGCGTCACAGCATCGTCAGCTAGTAGAACTGACTACATCAGCCTCACTGCCTACAACTAAACCACAACCAGCAGTTTCATTTTCTGTCACGACTATGTTGCTTCTTAAATTTACCAGTAATTTTTTTTTTCTCTGAGGTTTCTGCCTTTTAAAATAGAGTCTTTTCTCCATTAGGTCATTTATGAAGTGTTAATATTTAGAATCCTCAGTCTCTGGTCATTATGTTGACTGGTCTTTACTGTGGATTCCTTGAGCATCACCTGGCTCTACAGGGTTTGTGGAACACCAAACGTGGAATAACCATATCCTTCCGAAACTCCCCTCAGCAACTAATTCCTGAAGATTATTTTTTTCTTTTCTTTAACACTAGAACAACCAAGATTCATCGGTAAGTGACTTCTATAGTTGAGCCTTTAATTCTTTTCCTTTGTGCTCCGCATGTTGCGGAAAAATCTAACTTTATTGTAAAATTGAAGACTTTTTCCTGCAGCTTTGACCTTCTACCTGCTGCACCCTGCAGGAGCAGGTCTCGGCAGCTCCACGCTCAATTATCTGGCAACAGATTCAGCTTGCTTTTGTCCCCTCAATATTACAGGAAAAACCCTGCTAGAGATGAGCAGTGTCCTCCTCTTGGTAACCCTCCTCATCCTCATCCACCCTCACCTTCCCAGTGACGGACTAGGTTCCATTGGAATCACTGACATAGATCCGTCCAGGTTTAAATCAGATCTTTCTGGCTGTACTCAGTTCATTTAATTAAAACAACAGAGATTCATCCATCTCCTGGTATTCCTGAAGGCTCTTCAAAGCCCCCCTTGGAAATTTAAGGCACTTCCCCTGCAGATGACTGGATCTATCATTTCCGTCGCTCTAGTGTCCAGTCTTCTACCTCCCTCTCTCATTCATGCTATAAAACACTGTCTAAACTTGGTTTTTCAACAACTCCTTCAATCTTAACTGCGACAAAACCGAGGTTCTCCTTTTACAGGGAGAAAATGCACCAGAGTCTCCAGGTTAACATCCAAGCAATTCCTTCACACAGTTATCCATAAAAAACAGTTTTTCCTCCTTTTTCAAGCCCTATCAGCTCATAAAATTTCAGATGATTTTATGAACTAAACATTATTATTATTATTATTATTGTTATGAGTTTTTCTCCAGGAGAAACTGAGTTGAATATCTGTCCTTTGGTCTCTTGTCTGTCTTGATCGTTATCTTCTACCCGTTAGTACCTGAATACCTATGGAGAGACATTTGCCCTTCCTGAATGCTTCTTTTCTGTAATTGTCCTGGTAGTCTTCAACTACTGGCCTCCTGCTCAGCACTGGCGGTTTGGGGGGGCTGACAGTCATGGTGCTGCTACTGACATGTTGACTGGCTGGCCCGTGAACCTGCACAGAACCAGCAGGCATTTGGTGGTGTTAAATATTTTCTTTTTTCTTATGATCTTATGGACGCGTGTAAGGAAAGCTCACCTGTGCATTAGCAGCCTCGATGGCGGCTGTGAGTGCTTTCATGCTGTCGATGCTCTCGGTTGAGTTGCTGAGTCTGGACTGAATGGTCATATCACCTCGGGGTCCCTCCTCCTCCATGTATGCATCCTGATCAGATTTGGGAAATAGGGAATACAATCGAGAGGTTTTAATCTAGGGGTCAGCTTTGTGGTGAAATCCTTGCCTTTTCTTGAACAAACACACATCCTGACACCATTTTTTTTTTTCCTGATGCTGAACAAAACCAGAGCAACATTTAATTCCAAATTGCTGTGTGATGTTTTCATGAGCTGAGAACTTTTTTTATTCAGAAAAAAAAACCCAAATATATAATGTAGTTTATGTCAAATAAGGTTTTTTTTATTAAGCTGTGTAAATCAAAAGAATAAATCTTGTGTTAACATTTTCCTTCAGCTATACATATTCTACATGTAACAGTATGATTTATATTGTATTAATACAAGCTGAAAGATTTATATTATATTATTACAAGCGGAAAGACAATTAAGACAAGCTGAAAACAGACTTAATCTTATGTGACTAAATCACTTAAAAACATGTCAAGACAAGGTGGAGAAGGTGGTGTTGATGATACCAACATGGGGTTTTGGCCATCTCATTGGAACCCTCCTACATAATAACATGGTATCCTGTTCTATACTGTTACAGCCTCAGCAGAAACAATCATTCATTGTGAACACTGGACGCCTCATCTAGTTTTATACTCCTGCCCAACATTCTCAATGTGCTGTGTTAGTCTGATATTCACCCTCCCCACTTCTCTCACACTGGCCAATGACTTGGATGTAACATGAAGTGGTACTGTTGCTAGTTATAAAATGTAGGCCATCCATGTAATCATGACATGGACATAAAG
>BJFM01002941.1:42906-55646 GCA_016586285.1 Arothron firmamentum
TCCTCTCCTCTCCTCTCCTCTCCTCTCCTCTCCTCTCCTCTCCTCTCCTCTCCTCTCCTCTCCTCTCCTCTCTTTTTTTTGCCTCGTATTGCTTAGGATGAGTGGTTGCTGTGCTTACATGACCACTAGCCGATGCTGGAGATATCCTTAAATAAGGACAGGAGGACTAATATAAGAAATAAAGTATTATGGGAAAACAAAATGTGATGTTCTCATATAAAGATGTACAAACCTCACAAATCTGCTGGTATAAACATATGCTTCTGTGTGTATAAAATGTAATTAGGGCTATATGTATTCTAAACAGATGGGCGATGTGCCATAGCACACAAACAACAGACAAATTGGAATGATGGGTCGTTTCCGTGCAGTACCTGTGCAGACTCTGTGCTGCTTTGGGCTGTTATGGAGATGTAGGGCTTGGAGGAGCATGTCGAGGTTCGAGGTGGTACTGGTGGAGGGGTCTTCTTGTAAGTAGTGATACATGATGACACTGCAAAGAATAAAACATGAAAGGATAATCTAAAAGAGAGGAAAAGATATAGCATCAAATGCTAATATAAGCCCCTTTTCCACACATTTCTACAAAAATTACCTGGAAAAATGCTTTCTGCAATGTTTTCCCTGAACAGAAGTACCTAGTAGTGGGGTAGGATTCCATGAAACACAGAACACACAGATTACCAGGAATGATTTTACCCAAGTAATCAAATTCCTAGTAAAGAGTTCCTGGAAATACAGGTGGTAGCAGGTTTCTTTTATTTATTTAAATTGTTCATTGTGCACCTTGTTCCTCACCACAAACCCACACCAACGTCAATCTGCAGTGTGTCAACTAATCTGCAGAGTTGATTCTGATTCAATAATTACCCCAAAATTTGATCCACAGGTAAATTTGTGGAGTTGTTTCAAGCACACCATTTCGGACACCCTGTCCTTTG
This sequence comes from Arothron firmamentum, assembly GCA_016586285.1. Classification (NCBI taxonomy): domain Eukaryota; kingdom Metazoa; phylum Chordata; class Actinopteri; order Tetraodontiformes; family Tetraodontidae; genus Arothron; species Arothron firmamentum. Next base: position 43,848 of record BJFM01002941.1, read on the forward strand.
AATGTATTTTTTCTGTTCTAATCATTTCCCCAACACTGCAGATCAGTCTTGTCAGAATAATAACTGAGCGATGGGCTCTTCTCCTTCTGAGTGGCGTACATTTAAGCCGAACTAATTCAGATTTTTGTGTGCATGTTGGAAACTTGCATGACTGACAGCTGTACGACTGTACATGGAGGTTGTTTGGACCCTGGAGAATAAAAATAGAAAATGCATGTTCTCCTTTTCTTGTCTCTTATGTTTATTTTCTGTTCTTTATCTCCATTCATCTCTTGGTTGCATTAAATCCACATTATCTTATTCATCTGTATTGTTCCTTTTCTTCCGCCAATTATTATTCCGACAAAAATTATGAACAATTACATCTAGAGTTACATTTATTCATGATAATATTTTATGCTGCTAATGAATGAGAAAATGAATCCCGCAAACATGAGCTCCAGCAGTATATTTCTTTCTGCTATTAAGACACAATAGAATGTTACAGGTTCTGTCGGGGACCCGCAGTGCTGGTAGCGTTTTGTTTCCTGCTTTTAGTTTGTTCTTGGCACATTATCATCAGCGGGTTAATTTCAAGCCACTGTCTCCAAGATTAATGTGGCTTAATGTTAACTTCTGTTTTTCCCTGTTATTCTTTCCGAGGTCGCTCCGCCGTGTGTATGAGAGGTTCGGTTCTGGGTTGAGCCTGGTCCGTAGTCGAGTCCACCTGTGTGTAGACCAGCATGTCGCCAGGTCTTTTTGAGTGTTGAGGCTTTTTTCCTCCGGTGGAGCGCTTTAAGTTGGATTACCTTTGTTTGTTGCCCTTTTTTGAGCTAAAATTAAACTCTTGAATTTTGGACACTCATGTGCGTGTGGTCAGCATTTGGATCCAAATTGACTGGCTCCTAACAGAACAATCCAACCATTATGGACCCAGAAGACACACAGCGAGCTCTGACAAGTCACGGTTCTTTGCACATACAGCTGATTCGGGTTTTGCTGGATAATTTGGCTGCGATGGTGCAGTCAGTGTCTGACTTAGCCCAGCAGGTGTCAAGATTAGCTGGTTCTCTTCCTTCGTCAACTCCTGATGCGGGTTCCGCTACCAGTGCTGCAAATTCATCCGCGGTTATGAAGGACTCATGCCTGTGACCAGCCTTTCGATGGTGATCTAGACAGATGGCGGGGCTTCCTCCTTCAGTGTCGGTTAATGTTCGAACGACGTCCTCTCTCATTCTCTACAGACTCGAGAGAAACAGTTATTTAATTGCCTTGTTGAGAGGGAGAGCCCTGGCCTGGGCGCGTACCCACCTCGGCTCCCTTTCCTTTGATGAGTTTGTGGGCCAGTTTAGGGCGATATTTGACCATCTGGATCATGCGGACAATTTTGCGGGTAGTTTTGTATGTTAGTGGTGGACCCTGGGTGGAATGAGCCTGCTCTCCATGCCGTGTTTTTCATCAGGGTTTGAATGGTGTCTGGTAACCCCCGCGAGCAGGTGCACTTGTTTTTAATCCCCTCATCTTCTGCTTTGGCGATCCTCGGCTCTCCCTGGCTGGCCCGCCAAAACCCACAGATTGACTGTCCAACTGGCGAGGTCTTCTCCAAACAGGGTGCTTTCTCTCTTTCTCCTCACCACCCGTACAACTGCGTGATTGACCTGCTTTCCGGCGCTCCGCTGGCTTCCAGCCGCCTCTGCTACAACCTTTCTCGACCGGAGCGGGAGGCAATGGAGAGGTACATCAGCGAGTTGCTGGCGTCAGGGATGGTGCGTCTCTCTTCTTCCCCCGTCGGTACAGGCTTCTTCTTTCTAAAGAACAAAGATGGCTCACTGCGGCCCTGCATCGACTATCGAGGCCTCAACGACATCACGACCAGGAATAAGTACTCCCTGCCGCTCATGTTGAGTTTGCGCTTCTCCATCAGGCGCGTGTCATCACTAAGCTGGACCTTCATCATGCCCACCATCTCTTCCACATTCGCCAGGGAGACAAATGGAAGATGGCGTTTAACACTTCCCTGGGCCACTTCAAGTACCTCATGATGCCGTTGGATTAACTAATGCCCCCGCTGTCTTCCAGGTGTTGGTAAATTACGTCCTCCGTGACATGAATAAGTTCCACTTCATCTACCTGGATGGAGGAGCATGTTCAGCATGTCTGGCTGGTCCTCAGACGCCTGTTGGAGAACAAAGTCTTTGTGACGGCTGAGAAGTGCCAGATTCACATCTCCTCTGTTTCCTTCCTGGGGTTTATAGTTCAGAATGGACAGCTCTTGCCAGACCCGACCAAAGTTAAGGCAGTGGCGGAGTGGCCCACCCCATCTTCACGGAAGCAGTTGCGAGCGATTCCTGGGCTTCGCCAACTTTTATTGCCAGTTCATTGGGGACTACAGCAAGGTGGCGGCGCCCCTGACGAGACTCACTTCCACCCTAAAGCCGTCCCTGTGGACCAAGGAGGTGGAGGCAACTGAAGGTACTGGTTATGACCACTCCTATCCTTTCTCCCCCATACCCTGCCCGTCAGTTCATGGTGGAGGTGGACACTTTGGAGATCGGTGTCGGCGTGGTCCTGTCATAGCAGAACCCGCCGGACCAGAAGCTCTATCCCTGCCTATTCTTCAGTTGGTGATTGTTGCCCGCCGAGGGGAACTACGACGTGGGAAATCGTGAGCTCCTGGCGCTGGTGCTGGCCCTGTAGGAGTGGCGACACTGGTTGGAGGGTTCTGCACAACTAATGCCCCCACTGTCTCTCAGGTGTTCATGGTCTGGACGGACCACAAGAACCTGGCCTATCAAGACGCCTCAAATTGCGTCAGGCGCATTGGGCACTCCTCCTGGGCTGATTCAACTTCTCGCTGACCACGGCCTGGCTCCAAACCAGATGCTCTGTCCCGTCAGCTCTCTGCACACCTGCCCAAACCAGACCCCGGCCCAATTCTTCCTCCTTCCTGTGTCATGGGGGCTGCAACCTGGCAGGTGGAGGAGAGGGTGCTCGAGGCGCTACGCTCCTCATCCGATCTGGGAGGTGCACCGCCAAATACCCTGTTTGTCTTGGAATCTGCCCCCTTAGATGCCCTGCAATGGGGGCATTCACCTGGCTGGTGTGTCACCCAGGTCTTAACTGCACCCTGCACCCTCTATGACAGCGATTCTGGTGGCCTTTGATGGTTTGTGATGCCAGGTCCTTCATCGCTGCATGTGCTTGTGAGAAGTCGTCACATCAGCCTTCCGTGGGTCTCCTCAAGCCGCTGTCAATCCCACGGCACACCTGGTCACACATCGCCGTGAATTTTGTGACCTGCCTTCCTTGATTTTAACCATCGCCGACCGGTTCTCCAAAGCGGTGCACTTTGTGCCACTGCCCAAGCTCCCCTCAGCAGCGGAGACCGGGGACCTCCTAGGTCGCCATGTCTTCCCCCTTCCACTCCGTGGGACATAGTGTCTGACAGGTGCCCGCAGTTTACATCCCGGGTCTGGCAATCCTTCTGCCCTGCCTTCGGTGAGTTTCTCCTCTGGTTATCACCCCCAGTCTAATGGTCAGGAGAACGTGTTGAAGCGCATGACGGCCCGACACCCAGCCGCCTGGAGCTCCTGCCTGCCGTGGGTCGAGTCTGCGCACAACTCCCTGGTGTCAGTCGCTTCTGGGGTGTTGCCTTTCATGGGCTACCAGCTTCCGCTGTTCCAGTGCCAGGAGGAGGAGATTGTGCTCCCCTCAGTGCAGTCGCTGCAGGAGTGTGTGGAGCGCAAGTTTGCTCCACTCTCCTGTGCTCTTCTGCTCCAGATGGAGTCCAGGAAGCTCGCTCCTTGATTCGTGGGTTCCTTCGAGGTGGACCGGATGGTCAACGCTGCGGCGGTGCACCTGAAGCTGCCGTCGTCCATCAGCATCCATCCCATTTTAAACGTCTGATGGGTCAATCCGGCTGGAGAGTCCGAACTGGGTCCAGTGGCAGACGCTTCTCCCCCGGTCCGAATCATCGACGGTAGCATTTTGTTTCCTGCTTTTAATTTGTTCTTTCTCCCCTAGGGGGCATAGGCGATCCATGGCTATAGCCGGTGAAGCACACCTGCAGCATGTCATCATCAGGGAGTTATTTAAGGCGCTGTCTCTAAGTCGGATTGTTGGATTGTTACATCTCCTGCCGTGGTAGATTGGTTGATGCTCTGACTTTGCTCATTTGGTGGATTAATGTTAACTCCTGTTTTTTCCACTGTCGTTCTTTCTGAGGTCGCAACATCCCTTCTATGAGAGGTTCGGTTCCGGGTTCAGCCTGGTCCGCAGTCGAGTCCTCCTGTGTGTAGCCCAGCACGTTGCCGGGTCTTTTTGAGTTCATCCTTTTTTAGGTTGGATTACCTTTTTTTGTTGTTTGTGCCCTTTTTTGAGTTTAAATTAAACTCTTAAATTTTGGACACTCGTGTGCGTGTGGTCTGTGTTTGTGTCCAAATTGACTGGTTCCTAGCAGGTTAATGACTTTAATCTTTACTATTTTGCTAGTGGGTCCCCAAAATCTAAGATAGAGCAACATGAGCGGAATTTATTTATTTATTTATTCATGCATGTTTGGTGGGTATTACAATTAAATAAAGATGAAGAGTTAAAATACAGTTAAGAAGTTTTTTTTTTTTTTACTTTTTAACCTCATTATTCGAAAGTACAAATTAATCAATGATGTTTCTCAGATCCAAGGAAAAAGTCTATTTCATTGAGTACCGTATTTTTCAGACTATAAGTTGCTCAGCAGTATAAGTTGCATCAGTCAAAAAAAACGTCATGAAGGAGAAAAAAAACATATATACGTCGTATTGGACTATAAGTCGCATTTTTTTGGGAAATGTATTTTACAAAATCCAAGAACAGACATTTCATCCGGAAAGGCAAGTTATATCTATAACAATAGGATATAGAACAACAGGCTGAATTGGTGTCAGGTATGATAACGTAACACATTAACAGTTGTTCAGCTACACAATTGCATAAAGAACATACGCAGGAGGCTGAAAAGGCAGAATTAGCATAACAAGCTTGGAACTCCAACAAGCTAGTTACTGGTTAGTAAGTTTACCAAAATCTCCATCTCATTCCACATCACTGAGTTACTGAATTCTTCATCCTCGGTGAATAGGATTTTCTTTTGGGGGCATTTGTGTTCAGTCTTTCTCAGTTGACTTTTACCTAATGTTTAAATTAAATTTCAGTGGTACAGGAGTAGCACATACCGGTAGTTGTGAAAAGCCTAGAGTGCCCTCTCGCGGTTGTAGGTAACATTTACTCCTTGGTCATGTCGGTCAGCGTGAATTAACATATTTTAATATAAGTCGCACCTGAGTATAATTCGCAGGACCAGCCAAACTATGAAAAAAAGTGTGACTTATAGTCTGGAAAATACAGTATATATTTCTGCGCTACATTCACGACATGTCCTGTTAAATCTTCACTATCACCGAGGATGTAGAATTAAATCGGGTAATATCTTTTAAAAGACTAAATCCAGATTTAAAAATGCATGTCAAATGTAGAGAGGCAAGCTGACACATATAAGGATGCAAGGTGACTTCTTTGTGATTACAAGTAGATCAAGATCATCTTATAATAAGGAGTTTGTGAATTTGTAGGGAGGAATGTTCTTCCTCCAAGCGCCAACTTGTCTTTTTAAATCCTCATCATCATATGGAGGGACAAAGTGAATGCTTGCAAAGCATATTTATATCAACATAAAGCCCAACTATATACACACATCTAAAAAGGCATATGGCTTTATGGATCCACTGAAACTTTGACCTCAAAATATAATGAATCATCACAAGTAGCATAAATCTGAAGCCCACACTGAAAAGAGCAGTGATCCTGTGCACTTCTACAGCTGAGGCTCATTGGCCAGAAAAAGCATACTGCTCTTCAAAAAGACAAAGCCATTGAAATCTTCGGCTGAACATTTCACAGCACAATATGCTTGAATGGATAATTCAGTCCAGCAGTCGTTGGTTAAGTATTTATCAGTGCGATGACCAGTCAAGTAGAAGTGGAGGTCCTGTACTGAGCATGAGACGATCATATGCATCAGCGAATAATATATAAAGTACATGGGCTTGTCCGCATGTGTGTGTCCATATATTATCCCAGAGGAGTATAGCAAATGTAGGTCATCCCAAGTGCGGCACAATAAAGACTCTTCTAATAACAAGCAGACAATTCTACAGTGACTTTCCTCTGGCATGTTCCCATCTCAATACCATGCAATGTGGCAGCTTTGTTCTGGTTTTTAATATGATTATTTCTCTAAGGTTTCTGGCCTGTTGTTGCAATTCCACAGCAGAGTACGAACATAAATGTAACTGCAAACTGAAGTTGTTCACATTTCCCTCTCGTGTTAGCAGATTTATCTGGCAGCATATTGTTATTATGTTAGCAAGAAGACATCCTTTAACGGATAAGCCCACTGTGCGTATCTGCAGAGAGAACCCTCCTGGATCAGCCTCTAGCTCTTCATCCACTTTGAAACACTGGTGCTCAGCTCTCTCCAGTGATCAGATATTTTCAGCACCTCATTAGCAACGTGCAGTCACATTCCAGCTGGTTTGAAAAGACCCAGCATCATCCCTCTTTCCAAACAAAGGAGGACAGGACTCAATGACCTCTGGATCCAGGACATATTTTGATGCAACTTGTAATGCAATAAACTTGAATTTGCAGTTGCTTCAGTTTCTTTTTTTTATTTGTTACCTGTGCTGCTTTGAATTGTTCTCACAGTGGTGGCAGAAGTTCTTGGTGGGGAAGAAGGAAGTAGCAGCAGTGGCCTCCCTCCCTCTCCCTCTTCCTCTCCAGCACAGCCCTGGTCGATTGCCCTCACGTAGCTGTGGCTTCGCATCCTAAAGCACCCTGGCATTGGAAGAGTGTCCATGGTGTCCATGGTGTCCATGGATCTTCCCATGGCCTGAGATTGCATCTCACTGTAGACCTGCTCAATCTGTCCATTTACCTCCACCTCACTCAGCTGGTGGACAGGAGAAGAAGAGGAAAGAGACAGAGAAAATGAAAAGATAAAGCAACATTCAGCACAAACCCAAACCCTGTCCACATGGTTTTAATGCTATTTAGCAAGGACTTTTTCAGTTAATATCGATGAAATTTCTTCATCTGTGCCGCCCCCCCCCCCCTTTCTTGTGGGGGTCCCTCAAAGATCCAGTTTGGGCTCTCCATCATTCTCCCTGTACATGCTGCGCTTGGGGACTATTTTTAGAAATACAGCTGGAGCTAACTGTCTCTTATTTTCTTTAAACCGATTCCCACACCACATCTAAACACTTCACAGCATCACTTTCGCAACACCTTCTTATGGTGGCAAACCTGGGCTCATGTATATTAACTATAGGGTAAAAATTTGATATTGTACATTTGTTGCTAGGAACATACAGAATGAGTTGCTGAGGACTGATTTTTTTCTTTTATCTTCTACTAACCTGACTGATGGTGCTCATGGCTCTCATGTAACTTTCATTTCGTGAGCGGTATTGGGGTGAGGACAGCAGCATTTTGGGGTCAAGGAGAGTTTTTGGGTCCAGGGTATCCAGACTCCTGTTGATTGAAACCTCGCTGACTGCACGCAGGTAACTATGGCTCCTGATCTGCAGTTTGGGGGAGTGTTCTGTGGAAATCCTGAAACAGGCATAGCAGAGAAGGTTGTCAGGGTTGTTGAGGTTACAACGTTATTTCTGAAAAAACGGAATAGTGCAGAAAATAATTCAACATATGCATGACATAATGTCTTGTTTAAAAAACCAGGCGTGGTCCCTGCTTAGACTACCTCTGCACTTCCCACCTCGACTTTAGTTCCTCTTTTTTATAAATCAGACATCAGAAAGTATTTGCTCTTTTACTTATTGCTTAGTATTTTATTGTGAAAGGGCTTAATGCTTAATTGAAAACACTAATTTCAGCTCCGTGTAGACTGAAATCCATATTTCTTTTGTCTATACTGAAAATGACTCCCCCACCCTCAACTTTGAAAAACGATTCTGCTAAAATAAAGAAAAACATTATAAATATTTTAATATGTACAAAATTGAAGGTATCTGCTTTCTATTGTTGTATCTGATGTTTGAAAGATAAAAGATGAATTTAATGTTTTTTACGGGAAAATGATTGTAGAAGCCAAAAAAAATTAAAATAAAATAAAAAAAAGTCCTACTGCAGTGTCGTCATTTCTGTCAGCGATGGCTGTGTTGCCTTCAGGTAGCTGGCCCTGCGTGCTTGGATTTTGGGAGAGGGTTTGGGACTCCCGTCAGAGTCTCCGCTGTCATCCTCTGCCATGGCTTTAACATAGCTGCCACTCCTCATCCGCCGACATGGGATGTCATCTTCTTTTCCCAATGGAGAAAAGCCGCTCCAATCATCCTGGGGTACCTGAGGTCCAACCAGGAAGGACAGAGAAACAGTCAGGAACAGATCCTCTACTGTCGTAACAGCTAAGTACACTGGCCCAAAGGGGGCGTATGAGATATGGGCGCATGAGTTCGTGGGGTTAAGTAATACGTTTCAAAAGCTCAACTAGTTCTGACAAGAAAGTCTTTGCTTTGTTCTTTGGTTCCTGTTCTTTTGTCCCCTGCCCTATGTCACCTTTTCCTCCTTTACCCAGCCAGCCAGCGGGAGGGTCTTCCTACATGAGCCTGGTGCTGCTTAAGGTTTCGTCATTTTAAAAGGTTTTTTTTTTATTGCTGGTTGTTTGGGGAGGCTACTGATTTCTTTAAATGCCAAGAGACAACTTTGATTATACCAGATGCTGTAAAAATTAAACTGAATGGAATTGCTGGCTATTGGTTTTCAGAAAGAGACTAGACAATCTTATTTTCAACACAAACTACTGTATATAAAATTGTATAAAAAAAAGTATAGTTGAAAAACTGTGCTTCATCTGTTTATAGAAAACAAACATTACATTTGCACATGTGCTAATACACACCTTTACTGTTGGCAGTGTGAGTATAGGTGCTAATAAAAATAACTCAAGGCATCTGAAGTTTAGTGTTTACTGGTATACAACACTCAACTGTGCTTGAATTTTGTTTTTCATCTTTTTTTTAAGTACATTTTTGAGTTAGATGGAGTGATGTGAGCACACAGCACACATTTACTGTACCACCATCAGTCTGGAGGTCAGAGTGATGATTCCACAGACTGCACAGCACTAACTAATTATATATGAATCACACAGGGAATGTCTGTCTGTGTGTGTGCATGCATGCATATGTGTGTGTGCGTGTGTGTGTGTGCGTGTGTGTGACGTCAAAGGCACACAAATGAGCAATTTAGCTATAAAAAGAGAATGCGGGGAAAGGACCAGCTGCAGTAGCATCAGCAGCCTGTCACCCACGCAGCAGCATTCTTGTTCTGCCGTAATGGCTGCAGAACATCAGCTGGTTGCTTTATATTATTCACATTGTCGTTACCATTAGTCACCTGCATTCCCTTTAGACTAATTAATACAATCAATATACCACACATTTTCACAATAAAACCAATCCCCAGAATGTCTGTTCAGAAGATTGTGTACTTTCTATTACAGCTTGTGTACAACTTGCTTCCTTGGCGACGCTACATTGATGGGTAAATGTGGTGGTACTGGAAGAACAGGTACTATAAAAAGTGCAGCCAGTAGCTGAGTCTAATTTTCAGATCAAGCATTTATAACCAAGGGGGTTAATGTGTTGTGGTTAGAGTTAGAGTCATCACTAATCTGTTGAAAAACAGGATGTACCATTTCTCTTGGCTTCTGGATCAGATTCTGTTAATCTTATTTCTTATCAATTACATATTATTATTATTATTATTATTATTATTATTATTATTATTATTATTATTATTATTATTATTATAAGGGAATAATTTTTCTGTTTATATACAGTATATATTAACGAATAGAAAATTAGACAATAAACTCCCTGAACCATAAATTATGATGGGAATTAATAGTATTATATTATAATTATAATGGGAATTAATAGTAATCCCCGAATAGCAAAATACTGCATGCTGTCTGATTCTTCTTTATGGCCTTTCTTGAATGAACCGGCATGTGTCTTTTTCTATTTTTGATGAATCTTCAATTAATGAACCCCAAAGGTAGTGAATGTGTCAGAGTAAACTAATATTACAGAATTAAGGGTGTAACACACTGGTTTTCTCTGTATGTTATAAGATCAATCTGATAAAAGTCAAATAAATTAACTTTGCTTCACACACTTAAGATCTACAGACATGCAAACATAACAAACCACGGAGCATCACAAAGGAACGAATACCACAGAGCTGTTGGAGAGGTCAGTCAGTAAGTGCACATTTGCACATCAGATAGTTGTAATGTGTGGATTTTTTTTTATGAATGGCAAAAAAATGTTGGTAAAAGTTGTTTAGTAGTCAGCCACAAATAAAATGAGAGAGGGAAATTCGAATGCATGAGGACTTTAGCAAATCAGCTTAGGTCTTACGTTTTCCAGAAAATCTGTTTCATTCCATATGCTGGCTGGCCCTGGAGACACACGGAAACCCACTCCAGTGTTGTGCTCCCTTTACCAGGCAGTGATGTGGTGGTGACATACTTCCAATTCTAACTTCTTAGTTTAAGACCTCTCCAGCACAAACAATGCAACGGGTACAAAAAACATCAGTATATCAAGGTTTGGAGACAAATGTGGTGACAGGATAGACAGAAATAAATGTGCTGCTGAATAAAGACATGAGACAGAAACAGGACCAAATGTTATTCATGAGTTCATGTCATTACCTACATTCAGAGAGTAAGGCTGTTACTGGCTCTGCACTTACTTCTCTCTTCAACTTAAAAGGACCAAAGAGGAGGAAGAGGAGAAGGAAGAAGAAGGCTCTCCAAACCAAGAGGAAGTAAAGGAGGTGGAGGTGGGTTGGTGGGTGGATAAGGAGTGTGAGAGCAAGTTATATGAGTGGAGGAGAGGCGGGTGGGGAGGAGTAGTGGGAAGAGGAAGGAGGTGGCAGTGGGGTTCTTAGGAAATAAGAGACTGGTGATTGGCCAGCAATGTTGCCTCTAAGTTATAGACACGCTACAGCTTTGTCTATTAAAGCACCCTGAAGGTCATTAGAGCAGGGTGCTGATGCATTTATAATCTTTTTGATTAGCTCAAAAAAGTAACAAAAATTAAGCATATGAAATATAGAAATACCTAAATATAAAACTGGAGTCTTTCTCCATTTTGGAAGCCCTGTGACAAGACGTCAAGATACCTAAATACAAGCAGAATTTACCCCATTAAATACAGTTACCATTCTTTTCTCGGTGATAAAAGTGTATTATGATGTCTGATAAGAATGTGATATCACACATTAACAAACTGATGAGATTTCAGAATGTGTGCTTACACAAAGCTTATTTATAGGGTGTTTATTTTTGGTTTTTATATTTACATTCATGACCTGTCAAACATTAAACAACTACTGTCACTTTAATTAGGTTGCAATTTTTAGAAATGGTTATAAGATGTGGTACTACCCTAGATTTTATTTTATTTGATCCATATTCTATGCTTATGTTGTTCATTATAGTAACAAAACAATGATCAGAACGCTAAGAATTTGTGCTACTCCTACTCCTGCCTGCCTCATTATAAAACAGCCAATTGGTTAAAGTAGTTTCAGGACCTTAAATTATACAGCCAACTAAAGCTGCCCTGAATCAAAGTGTCTTGTTTGGCAGCACCAAAAAGCTAAAGCTGCACAGATTCCACATCGCTGACTTAGAGGAAACATTGGTGAGAAAGTGAGTTGTGAAGAAAAAGGAAGTAAAGGGGGTGGGGGGGG
>BJFM01002941.1:59506-69656 GCA_016586285.1 Arothron firmamentum
AGAGAGAGAGAGAGAGAGAGAGAATTTTGTCAAAAGTTCTTAGTTACAATTGAAGTGGTGCTTTTTAACCTTTATACTTGCCGTTTAGCCAGGAAACTGTAATGTGATTGAAAGTTACTCATTTAACTCAGTTTTGAATAAGTAAAGGACAACAACTCCATCAATAGCAACATATGTGGCATCAAACAAATATTACAACCATTTGCATGTTTGCGTCCTGAAATGAAATGTTCTGTTCCTCATAATTTTCTCTGATTCAACCTTGCTGTTCAAAAAGAAAGAGGATGTGTAACCATGGCAACTTCAGCAGTATGTGAAACAGATATGACTGAACAGAATTCAGTCATTATACTTGAATTCTTCTGGACACGCTTGCGTGGATGTTCAAAAGCCCATATTCACCCCACTTCTATCCAAAGACAGAAAGATTGTGACATGAGCCATGTGTGACACAGAGACACAAATTTGTCATTTTCACATTCACGTTAAGTTTGAATTGAGATAAAAATGGTAACAATGTAGTCAGAACTGTGCAAATGTTTTAGGCAGGTATGGGGAAAATGCTGTAAACAAAGAATGCTTTCAAATGATAAGACTCAGGACAGCAACTAAACAAGGTAGTTCTACCGCATCAGCAAGGTCTCCCCCAGACAAATACTCAAAGCAGACTGGTGTTTCAAGACGTCCTGTTCAAGCTCTTTTGAAAAAGCACAAAGAAACGGGCAACATTGAGGATCGTAGATGCAGTCGCCAGCCAAGGAGACAGTGCAGCATATGAAAAACACATTCAGTTAGAAGATGTTCAGCTGTGCCATCAGCCCCAAACTGGAGGAAACCAGCGGGACCCAGGTACCCCCATCTACTGTCCAGAGCCTCAAACTGAGGCACGGGGGCCACATGTGGCCCGATGATCTATTTTATCCGGCCCGCAGAGCCTTCAATAATTCCTCCAAAGGTTAAGATTAAGAGGTTGGTTAGAGAAAGGTTCAGACCCCCCCTTCACCTAGCATGCTAACATGTCCTCTCAAGAAGGTGGGGCCAAACATCATTTGGAGCTTCATCATCCATCTCTAGTTGGACCAATTTACAGGCTCTCCAACATATTTTCCCAGTCAATAGTCCATCAAGCAGGATTTTTAGTCAACCTCCGATCCTCATTTGGGGGGTGTGGCCCTTCAGCTCCTGCCAGAGCCTATCCCTGCTGTCAAGGGGCGAGAGGCGGGGGTCCACCCTGGATAGGTCGCTGGCCTATTGCAGGGCTAACACAACACCTGTGGTCAATTTAGACTGATCAATTCACCTGACAAGCATGTCTCTGGACTGTGGGAGAAAACCACAGGGAGAACATGCAAACTCCGCACAGAAAGGAGCTGAACCTTCTCGCTATTAGGCGACAGCGCTAACCATTTGAAGACAAATACATTCCTGATTTCTTGGGGGGATAAAATGATTCTACAACTGTACATTTTCCCACGTAGAGATTAGTGACAGTTGGAAGTTTTTTTTGTACAACCTGAGGCTGATATTAGCAAAGATAAAATGTTCTGGATGTTCTGTCACTGAAACCTTTTCTACAAACCTACACAGTCATGCAAAGTGCTAATAAAAATAATTTTTAAAATGTCTAATTTGTTGACGTAAGTGATTCCGACTTAGAAATACAGAGACTTAGAGGATTTCATTTTGGTGGATGGATGTTACGACGAAACAAAGCAGCCATTAAAACGCGATAGAGAGATGGAGCAAGAGGAACTGGAGGCTGACAACAGCTCCCTCTCCATCATTTACTCTCTTCTTCATCCCATCCATACGACCCCCAATCGACTGGATGTACGTCAGAATGTGCGTGGAAAGGATTTTTCCTCCCCTCTCTTTCTTTTCGCCCACTGACTGCTATGATTCAGCTCAGTCTTTGAGAGTCAAGATTGAGGAGAGAGAGAGAGAGAGAGAGAGAGAGAGAGAGAGGAAGAAGCGTGGGCTTAACCTGTTTCTTTCTCTCTGCCGCTCTGTGCTTGACAGAAATGAAATCCTGTCTCTGTGCATGGCTGAGAACCAGCAAAGATAGACAGATATGGAGGAACAGCTCAGTGGTGGGATGTGTGACGGAGGTGGGGACTGCGACGACCAGCTGACTGTGAAAAAGGAGTGAATCATGTTTTTAGCGCCCATCTTCTCCCTACAAGCTATGATAGACTGATGAGTTTCCACACAGACAAAACACCGTTTTTAGCTGTGCTCGTCCACAAGAGCGAGAGTGACGCAGGAAAAAATAAATTCAAATTGATTTCTGATTTGGAAGCAAAACAACAATTCTATGGAAACTGAGCTTTCTCCTGCTCCTTCACATCACTCCATGACGCACATGCCGAGTGTGACACTTTTACACACTATATAAGCGATAGATAGATAGATAGATAGATAGATAGATAGATAGATAGATAGATAGATAGATAGATAGATAGATAGATAGATAGATAGATAGATAGATAGATAGATAATTAATAACACATGTAAAAACTGATGTCAGGCTGATGAGAGTGGTTTATAATATTATAATCACTGTACGTAGCCAACACAAGTCCAGTATTTAGCAGGCACAAATGTAAAAATGTGTCCAACTGAGAATGTATGTTATAGAAATAAAGACACAAGTCTTTGTATCTGAAGATGATATGAAGTGAAAGCTCCTACCCTGAGGGGCAATAGCTATCTTAGTTCTGTGAGTACTTTCTAAAACTTCATACTTTCAACATAACTACTAAACTACTGACTACTGACTTATTTCTGCACGCCACCATAGCAATGTGGGAGTTAGTAATTTTCACTTAACAACTTATTTATAACTTATCCTAGTCTGTTTTCTGTCTAAGTTAGTATTTGTAGTTAATTTCAAGGTGGTGTTTGTGTGATCGTCTTCACAAGAACATGGCAGATCTACCAACAGATGAGCTAACAGATGGGTATCCTAGAATTAGAATTCCTTGAAACGTGGCTGTCCTTCCACAAGCTTAAAAAGTCTAATTGATAGCTGATTATGTATAAGTACATAAGAATATTTCCATCTTATCTATCTACCTGGAACTTAATCTTTAGCTATTTTAACCAGATGGAGACAGCATCTGAGCACCATATCCAGCAAGCTAGTCTGAGTTATATTTCATGCTTAATTACCAATGACAAAAATAACTAGTATTAGTACAAGTTACCTGGCTGGTAAAGACAAGACTTTCTATTTCAGAATCTGAGAATCAAACATAAATCTACTCACCTCCCTCACATCCCACCACTGCACAGTTGTTGCTAACTGGAAGGAACTGACATCCCTGGATAACTGCTCTCACGTTAACTCCATTTGTCTGGGCAGGGACACAGTGTACGCACACACATATACGCACACACACACACACACATGCACACATGCACACGCACACATACATCAGTGGAGCTGATAATATTTAGCGTCTTCATTCCGAACCAACTTGCAGTCCCTAAAACTACGGAGATGTTTAAAATGGAAACATGTAAAAAATTCTACCACACTAAGAAGGAGAGACGTAACAGTCCAAAAAAAAAAAACCAAACCCTAATACATAGTATTTTTGTTTCCTGGTAAAAGTTATTTTGCAAAATAGTGCAAAAGTGTAACTTAATTGGTTTCTTCTTTCTTTAAGGAGACTAGATTTGCAGAGCTGCCCTTCTACCTCATACTGTAACTGTCTGGGTGTTTACTATAAGCAGCTATGCTCACTTGTCACGTCCGCTGATCCATTGTGATGTCAGTGGATGACACAGCTAAACTGCTGACATGGCTGACAGCAGCAGAGATGACATCAGTAGAGCAGAGGGTCAGGTGATACATCAGCGCTCCACACAGAGGCCACAATGAATCAACCCCAGGAACCTCCTGCAGTGACGTGACAGTGAGAAACAGGACCAGTGTGCCCAGACCTACACGTGCGCGCGCACACGCATGCACGCACACACACACATACACACACACACACACACACACACACACACACACACACACACACACACACACACACACACACACACGTAATGCATTCCTTCATTTCATTCTGTCAGATAAGATGCTAAAGGACTGTGTCTATATAGCTAATTTCTAGTCTTTTTGAGCATTCAAAGCTTTACATTCCAAGTGTGTGTGTGTGTGTGTGTGTGTGTGTGTGTGTGTGTACTCGTTAATATTCACATTCACACACTGATGGCAGAATAATCCATCTGAGTACGTTCACACACTGGAGACCGCTTCAGGACCTGAAGCATTTGGCTCTTTGGTTATGTTGAGTGCATTAAACTGATATAGTATACTTATGATATAGAATGCTTTTTTTATATCTTAATGTGTATTAACTTTGTAACTCTGAGACACCAGTCATGCTCATCAAACACAAAAGCCTAATGCACACCAAATAGAAAAGCAGGAAAAAAAGAAGAATGAAGGAAATCAAAATGCAGATAACTATTTCATTCACCATAAAGAGAGAGAGAAAGAGAGAAAGCAGGTGTTTAATTGGCTGACAAATATATGCTTTGTGTCCCTCTGCAGTAATGACACCTCGGATATCCTCCTTCCGTTGTTCCTTCCTTCCTTCTTCCTTGTGGAGAAACCTGTTGTTGCCTAGAAACGACAGCCTTTACACTCGGACACAGAAATGCACGCCTGCCTGGTACAATCACTAACTTCCAACATCCCAGTGCTGCAGGTGGCAGAAAAACATCTGGTAATATGCAAAAGGCAAAAAACACAAGTTTGAATTCAACTCATGTTATTAGTCATCCAAAAAGCTAAAGCAACACGATGCAGAGATTTAAGAAAGGTTCTATTTCATAAAGTTTTACAGATAAATAAACAAAGCATCAGCAGCCTGGAAATTTGTTTTCAACTTACATTATGTGTGTTATGCTTTTAGTTTGTTAAAGTAAATATTAAATACAAGAAAAACTTTGCAGTTTTTGCACTGTAGTGAATCAAAGAACTCTGACCTCTGCTCGGATGACGGAAGCAGAAAGAGAACCGGTGAGAGGATTGTGTGGGTCAGAGAGCTGGATACCAGATCCACGGTGGTTTGAGTCCGGGATGCGTTTGCTCACTGCACAGCCATTAACCGTCGCTTCCCTCTGCGGCCTGATTTTAACCATAAACACTACTTGAGTTGTCAGGTCATCAGGTTTAAGAATCAGGTAACCAGATTTAATAAAGTGACCTTTAAACACAAAGTATATTTGAACAGATATTGCTCATTCTGACTGATTAATCTGACCATGTCCGCCTGCATACACCAACTCATTTATGTGTTAATCAGTCATTTTAAAAAAATCTAATAGCCATTACAGATTTACAACACATGAACACTCTCAAGCCTTCTGCAACCCGAAAGAATGGAATAAATTAGGACCATTGATGTTAATTGGACAATAACCGACAATTTTATATTATTGTACTTATTGATTTCTGTGATCCTTCAATTTTCTTGCTTCAACTTTCACGGCCTCCCACAAAGAGAAATTCTTCCAGCAGTTTTGTCGTAATGATGTAAGAGTAATTTTTTATCAGAGTTTACAGCTGTTTAAGAGTATGTAAAGAACGAGCATGCCTTCAGGAGCTAATAATCTTAGCGGTTTAGAAAATAATCCATGAACTCATTTTAATCCCTGCCTTCAGCCAAAGCACCACAACTCCAAAGGATCTCACAAAAAGCTCAAATACTGAAACATCTGAAGTATAAAAAACACAGTCAGCTGCTGACTGTAGTTAAACACATGTCAAGTAGTTGTGTACCATATCTTGTACATATGTCGGGTCATGCGAGATCCAACATTTGCCTTTTTATCGAACTCCGGGACAATCTGGGGTCAAGGAATCAAACAGGAACAAACACATACAACAAACAGGTTTGTGCTAGTCACGGGACTTTTTCGATTTTCTTTTATATAAATCATTCAAAAGTCCTAACAGTAACATGTAGGCTCTTAATTCTTAATTCAGTCAGTCAGTCACTGATGTCTTCATACAAGGATTAATGGCTACTGCTTCGAACGCAAAATTCAGAAGATCAAAGACTCAAGACTCAGATCAAATAGGCAGATCAAAAGTATAAGGGCAAGGGGTTTTGGTGCAAGACAACACATTGTAGCTAAGTTATACCTGCCTCTCCAATTTCACAACCACAGCTCCTGATCAATTAGAAGATGCAACTGGTAGGAAGCAGCTTTGAATGTTTGAGATTAGCTAAAATTAAGACCTAATGGGTTCACTGACTTGTTCCCTATCAGTAGTAATTGTCATTCTGTTAGTGGTAATACTTGTTCTATCATAAATGTTCAGCAGTAGTGTTCATTCTGATGATTGCAATAACTATTCATTATCAGCTATTGCCTAAATATTGTACTATCAAGTATTATGCATGCAGTTTAGTTATAAAATAATGCATGTTTGTTCTGTTTACCTTCAAGATTATCAACCTATTCCTGTTCCTATACCTACTCCTATCACTAATCTGAATCTATTATTCTATTAAAATGGAAACAAGAGGAAACGGGTTGTTCCTTTGCACCCTTCAATGACTGATCAAGCAGTTTTTCAAGGTTGGGCAGAGCTGTGGTCACAGAAAACACACAACTTTACAATGGGTGTGTATTATTCAGCAGTGATGCTACCACTGCAGGACAACCTCCATTATTGAACAGTTACATACAGTTACTCTTGGATACGGGTTTTTGTGGTACATCCGGTCCCGAAGAGACAAAGACAGTTCTTGGCTTCAGTGAGTAGGCGTAGCGCTGACATCCGAAGGCCTTTCTGCCTTCAAAATCTTTTAAGCTCTACAACAACAGAAGGTTTGGATTGATGAATTGATTGACAGGGTTTCCTTTGCATTATTGATCTCCCAGGATAGCATCTACTCCACATCAGCATGACCAGATGTTATTTGTGCATGAGAGTCACGGTGGTCACATGGGAGTGGCGCACACAGCCAAGCCATATGGCTCATGGTGAGGAAATCCATATTGGATCAGGAACAGACTTATTTCTCAGGGGATAGAATGGTTACCTGAGTCAACAACTCTAACGTAAGAAACCTAAAATAGCTCCTGAAACTGCCTCATCAGCAGTGGTGCCGGTAACGCGTTACTAAGCAACGCTCTACTCTAACCTGACTACTTTTCTCCAGTAATGAGTAATCTAACGCATTACCTTTTCCAAACCAGTAGTCAGTTTAAAGCTACTTACGGGTCACCATGCGTTACTATTTATAAGTCCTTTTCCATCGTAAAAAGATGTAAATTTCTTTTTTTTCCCTCCTCCTTTACCCAGCCGGCTTTCAACAGGACAGTTCCTCCTTGTGGTCCTGCTCAAGGTTTCTTCCTGTTAAAAGGGAGTTTTTCCTTGCAACTGTGCTTAGCTGGGGGTTACTGTTTTTATTGCAAAGGCGCGATACAGATAAACTAAACTGAACGGAATTGAACTTCTTGAGTTTGTTTCCGCTAAAGATCACAATATCAGTGTTCTCTGTAGACTCTGAACTGGTGGTGGCAAAATTTTATCTACCTCAAAAAACACGTCAGATTTTAAAAAAAACATCTGGAGTCGCAGCACGGCGCAGCAAAACTCACGGAGAATGCGAAGCAGAAAGCAGCAGCAGCAGCAGCGACGCCTGCAGGAGGTCCCCCACCAACCAAACTACAAAAAATGGAGTTTGGTGGCGGTGCAAATTCAAAAGCCACAAGTAGGGAGGAGCTGAAGCGGACGGTGGTCGGACGGTATGCTGTGGAGCAAATGCTGCCCTGAAATACAGTTGATTCACGCTCGTGTTGTGCCATCATTACACAATTTAATAGCAGAAATTAAAAATAGTGTTTTTGAAAGTTAAGTATCTCAGTTAAAAGTGTCTTTATTCTCTTTTTTTTAAATAAAAACAATTATTACTTTTAGGTGAAGCACAGTCATAATTGGATTTTTTTCTATTTAAAAACAGTATTTATGTAACGTGACTGAAGTCAGGTGACTGTCATTTGATTTTTTATAAAATGCATCTTTGAGGGAATACTTTAAAGTTAAACTTGTCGTAAAGAGATACATTTGTTGACGTTACTTCCAGTGCACTTCCGATAAAGAGTGGTGGCAAACCGGTTGTCATTTTTAAGTTGGGGGGGAGGCAAATAAAGGGATGCACATGCAGATGATTGTAATCAACAGTTACAATCATTTTACTAAGCTTTACTCAAACTTAGTTACTTTTAAAATCAAGTAATCAGTAAACTACCTTTTAGAGGAGTAATGACTAATCAGTAGTCTGGTTATTTTTTCCATGTAACTGCTCTTCAGTGGAGAAAAATAATCAATAGGTTCATTAGAACGAACAGAGCCCATAGATCATTGTTGTAGTGCAGAATAAATCCATCTGTGAGAGTAAATACACTCATCAGCATGTTGATTTCGCTTAGTTATCTTAATAAAAAAAAAAGGTAAACAAAAAGCAGCGGTGTTTCCTTTATAACAAGAAAATCAACACTGATTGTTGCAAGAATAGGTGTGAACACTTTTAATTCACACATTTGTTGCAGTACTCTCGGTCTTCTGCATGCCGCCTTTAACGAGTCATCTGTTCTTATCAGTGGCATTTAAAGTACTGAGCAAAGAAAGGACTCCATTGAACAGGGAAAGACGTGAAAAGGACAATAACCCTTTTGAAAGCAGAAAAGAAAAGTGTCACAAATATTTGTTAGCAACAAGTGAAGTTCCATCCATCCGTCCATTTTCTGCACCTGCTTTATCCACACTTGGGTCGCAGGGGTCTGCTGGAGCCGATCTCAGCTGCCAAAGGGCGAGAGGCGGGCTCCACCCTGGATAAGTGGCCAGCCTATCACAGGGCTAACACAAAGACAGACAACCATTCACACTCACACCCGTGGTCGATTTAGACCAGGGATGTCAAACCGAGTCCAACCGGGTCCAGCCGTGTGGCTGCAGGTTTTGGTTCCAACCAAGCAATAGCACACCAGACTGAAGTCATTTAATCAACTGATCCCAGTCTTCAGACAGCTGGTTGGTCAAACTGTGTGTGCTTGATTGGTTGCAACAAAAACCTGCAGCCACACGGCCCTTTCTGGAATCAGATTGACATCTGTGATTTAGACCGATCAATTCACCCAACAAGCATGTCTTTGGACGTGGGAGGAAACCGGAGTGCCTGGAGAAAACCCACGCGGGCACAGGGAGAACATGAAAGGCCAGAGTCGAGATTCGAACCCCGAACCTTCTTGCTAAGTGCAAACCACTGCACCATATTACGTACATTTATAGCAAATTTATGTATAGTATATGTTATATTGCAATGCTATATCTAAAGAAGGGTGAATTCATCACGAGTCCACATGGCCAGAGGACAGCTGCCAGAGTTCAAAGGTTACACAATATTTCAGACCCAAACTCTCTGACGGAGGAATTTCATTTTGCAGACCTGCTGGATGATGCGGCCGAGCGCGCCGTGTGTTTTGGAGTGTGTCAGGATGTCAAAAGGCATCGTGTCAGCATTCATTTGTGAAGGTAAACAGTGTGAACACAGAGCCTTTGTCTTTCCAGCAGCTCTCCTACCGGATGGACGAGCGCACGGTCGTGATTGCGGAGGCCTGCCTGCGCTCTTGGCGGTCAAGCACAGCTCTGTGACTCTATTTGAGGGTCCAGCGCGTCGACACCGTAATCAAGCAGGTCTGGCAAACCTGCTGCTCCAGCGGGTTACGCTCCGTCTTCAAACAGGCGGAGCATGGCGACGCCAACTGCTGAGGTTCTCCATTATCATCCACAGAGTTAACTGTCCATTAAAACATTTCATCACATATCAAAACTCAAACATCTGGAACAGGCTGGTGACCTTCATCACAAGCTGAAAGGGTTTACAGCGAAAACCACCATCTTCCTCCTCACCATCATCAAAGATCTGCTGGGTGCAGGGATGCAAAGATGAAAGCAGGCAGCATCTTATAAAAGCACCTAGAAGCTGAAGCCCAATTAATTTAACTCTGGAAAACAGCTATTTCATTTAGCCCTATCATAATTATCACAGAACAGCATAATTAGCCAAAATCAACACACACACACACACACACACACACACACACACACACA
>BJFM01002941.1:86841-111410 GCA_016586285.1 Arothron firmamentum
GCGTCACATCAAGTTGACCCCTCCCCCCCATCCCCGCCCCGCACTGGACCTCTACCAGTTTGCCTCTACTAGCCGCCATCAGGATTTAGATTAGATAAATTGAGGGAAGTTTGACAAAGTACACAGAGATCAGAGACAAATTTAACATACACACTCCTGCCATGTTTACTATGGACATATCAAAGACAGATCTGAATCATCCATCCATCCATCCATCCATCCATCCATCCATCCATCCATCCATCCATCCATCCATCCATCCTCTGTTCTATCTAGCCCAGGCATGGGCAAACTATGGCCCGGGGAGCCATATGTGGCACGTTAAGGTTTTTAATCCGGCCTTTAATTGACCTTAGTTGCGGCATATTACTCCATATTTGTGCCTTAGTGTTTGACCCCTCAACCCTTCTGTAAAGATTGGTGGACCTAAGAAAAGAAAAGTGGACAGAGATCTTTAGTGTTTAATAAAGAGTGGACAACTAAATATATCTTCACTGAACACTGATCAACTACTGTATGCCTGCAATGCCAAGAGACTGTAGCAGTTTTTACAGAATAAAATATCAGCCGTCACTTTGCTACAAAGCATGCTAACTAGGCTAGCAACCAGTCAACGAAAGAACAGGAGGCTGCTGCTCTGCACCGTTCCCACTGAAACTAAAAGTAAGTTTCTCTGTTGTGTTATGTAAAAAATGCATTTGAAAAATGATTTGTTCAATAAGCCTGATGATATCAAGAAGGATAGCAAAACTTACAATGCTTTTACATATTAACTGTTAGTAATTTAAAAAATAAATAAATCTGTATTTCATTTCATTTTCAGTGTTTTAAGAGTCATTTCAAGAAAGAGCTAAATACTGTGGTTCTTCAAAGACAGATATTTGTTGTAATGCTTTTGTTCACTTTTAACTGATATTAAAGCACATGTTTTCTACGTATCCTATGATATATTTTTTCTCCTATGAGGTGGGTCACCAAAAAACTGCAACCGTCTGCTTCTAATCTGACCCCTCTGTCAAATTTTAGAACCCACTGTGGCCCGTGAGTCGATCCCTGATCTAACCTCTTCTGTCAGATTAATATTATCAATTTGACTCTTATAGTAAAAGGTCATTGTTAATTAAAGGATTAGTAACATCTGATCCACTCCTGAGGAGGATGTTTTTTTCCAAGCAGCAGAAATCAGTCATTATCGGCAGCGTTGTTCAGTAAACCACTAACGCTTCTCGCAGATCTGGGACGAGTCTAATCACACATTTCTCAAAACGAAAATCAGTTTACTTAATCTGTGGCAAATGTCAACCTCACCGTGTTATATGTAAAAATAGTTGTTTTGCTTTCATTTGGCCTGTGCTTTGGCTCATGAGCAAAGGTCAAAATGAGTCCACATTCTTCTGCATGTTTACAGTCGCATTTCAACCGTACTTGAACTCACCATCACAGCGTTCTCAAGGTTACAGTCAGTAAGCAAAATTACAGCAAAGGTCAACATGGCTGATTCGAGTTCTAAGATAACTAATATTTGAATCTATCTTTCACTTGTGTTTATCAGAATCAGCCTTCAGAGACTTTAAAACTAGTGTGAAGTTGTAATCATATTTACTGTACAACAAACTCTGGGCCAGTTTAAAACAATCATCCTGAGCAGGAGGAAGATGCTGGACTACCAGCAGGAGGTGTCTGGTTTCTCCATTGGCTGATGGCAAACACACTCGTGTAATCAGCCGCTACTTAAAGTCAGGTGTGTCTTCTCCTCGCTTTTGCTCCAATTTCCTCAAGTTCCAGCAAGGTAAAGTGCTGATACTGTGTCACAACAACTGTGGTTTTTCCTTTTCTTAGAAAAAAGGAAGCGTCATCTAGTATTTACAATCAGTTGTTTTATCAGACACCACACATTCATTAGCATTTTAATGTAGCATTCACAAATCCAAATTCAGGTAACCACAGGTTTGGTTTCATGTTTTCATAATTGAGTTAACAGAGTTATTTTCCATGTATGGTTTGTTCGTCCTCTCCTGTTGATGTCTTGTTTTGGATAAATCCACAAAAGTTGTGGGCCAAAACTGCATCAACTAAATAATAATTTAAAAAGTGTATGTTCACTTTATGGATGTTTGGGTGTTTCAGAATTTCAGTGATTTTTGTCTACTTCACAAGTCTATACTGTGGCCTGGTATGTTTTGCTGCGTATATCACAGTTGGTTGTGGAAGGTTGGGGAGCTGGTGACACGTTATGTAATTGTGCAGACATGGAGCTCTGAACACATTTTGTGAACATTTTCACACGTGACCGCTAGAGGGCAATGTGGGCGCTAAAATCCCGCAGACGAGCTGAGACTGAAATAGCTGCATGTTTTCACTAACTGCTTTTAACAGTCGACAACTTATTTAATAACCTCAAGCATTAAATTAAATAAAAAAGCTGACTTGTCAAATTGATTTTTTTCAATATTGCCATGTTTATAATATTGAATAGATATTTTTTGCGGGTTGTTGGTAATATGAATAACTTAATTACGTCATTGAATAAATACAATTGAGTGTTTTTTGTTTTTTTTTACATATTGTATATGATGGTGGTGTACAGGAGAACAAAAACTGCTAGAACAGAGCCCTGCATCATTTGAATCTGATTACTTTCTGGCTGTGGTTGACAGAAAATTACTAAGTATGCAAACTTTTTTGTAGATTTTCTGCATTTTGTGTTTTAAAAAACCTGAAATTTCTAAATGGCATGCCTGATATCAAAGGTGAAAAGTTTTGGATTTATTTTTGAATCACGATTTTGGACAAATGGCAAATTTAGCTGGCATGTATAATTTAGCATAGGCTAAAGTGATTATTGTAGTATCTGTAGCTGTGACTTTTTGTGGAACAGTTGATAGAACAGGTGAGTGCCCTGAGAGTTTCCTCCCTCTGAGCCTCCACAACAGTGAGGGGTAGGGCTAAAGCAGCATTCATATTGTAGGATTAGATCAATGAAGATGATAGAAGAATAAAGAAATGCAGAAGAGTTTAATCATTGGCTGTTTAATCATTGGCTGTCTTATGTTGCAGGATGAAGATGGCAGCAACAGCTGGGAATGGAACCGTGCCGAATCAGCCTGGACCAAACAGTGGAAACCTCCACTCTTGCCCCAACAGCAATGCATCCAATTGTGGACAGCAGGACTCTGGAGCACCAATGAGCAGTCAGGACACGGGCCCCTCCCCTCATCCACAGCAGCACTTCTCTACCCGGCCCGTTTTCTATGTCCCTGCACCACCTCCACCACCTTTCCTACCCTTTCAGTGGCCGGTGCCCTTCTCATATAATCCCTTTGGTGGATTCCCAGGTAGCAAACATTTCTTTTTCCAGACATCTTTCTGTCAATAGTCTTGAAGGCATAATTCTATCTTGATATCAGAAACAACTGTAGATTAAAATATAGTAGTTTAATATTTAAATTGAGCAGGAATATGTTTAAATTTGACATTTTTAACTGTGGTGTGGTTAATTGAGTGTTTTGATCTTCATGTTTTTAGGCTATGGCATGGTCATCCCCCCATTTGCCCCTCCTCCATATGTGGACTCGCCTGCCTATGTTTTACCCAATCCTCACATCCAGCCAGTTGACTACAGGCGTTTTCTGCACCCACAAGTCCCTGCACCTACTGCGCCTTACCAGAACCCAAACCCCATGCGCAGAATTCGCCTGCCTCAAGCTGCTCCTGTTCGAGCAACCGTCAACTCTGCGGTCCAAACAGAGCCGACACAGAGGAATGTTGGCCATTACGCTGATGGGAGCCCCCCAATCAGATCAGATTCTGGTCACGGAACTACCTCAGACTCTGCGTCTTCTTCAAGCTCAAGCTCGCAAAAACAAGCCTCTGATAGCTGTAGTTTAACCAGTAATCATGCGAAAGAGCTGCAGTCTCACAAGACTTGCAAAAAGGGCACGGACAAACATGGTGGACACATCCTAGCCCCCCATCCTGCAGCTGTCGATGTCCCCTCATGCACCGGAGCGACCGTGGAAGAGCAGAAATGCCGCAACGCCATTGTTGATCAGGAGACTGTGCCCCCTTACAAAAACAGTCACTGCAATATGTGGTCAGTGGGGTCTCCAGACGGAATGGTTCCAGTGTGTAGTTCTTCTCAGCAAGAGGATGAGGTCATCAAAGAAAGACGCGTCTCCTTTCCAGATATTTTAATGAGTTGGGGAGGTGGAACGCCAAAAGAGATGAGTCAGAAAATCCCCGACAAGGTCTTTGATCAAACTGAAACCCATCTGCCATCTTACGAAACTGTCGAGGTGCAAGAAAAATCAGTTTGCAAGAGTCCATCGGCAACAAACTGCTCAGTGGCGCTTGAAAATTCAGACGTAGACGATTCAGGAGATGTTTTGTGTTCTCAGAAACTTCCAACAGAACCAAGAGGAAGTGAGCATCTGGAATTTGGCGACTCCGGAAGACGCACCTTTCCCAATAAAGACCTGCTTCACAGTCTAAACCTATCCGCTGAGCTAGAGAAAGACAAGACAATCCTGTCTGAAGAGCCCACGGAGATGATTCCCCACCAAATGCCTTCAGGTAGCAGTCGCATGAAGGGGAGAATGAATGAGTCTGTCTGGTCTGTGGAATCTCTTCCCCCTTTTGTCCCCTCCAAGGAGCTGATATTCGAGAAAAACGATGTGGATTCTGAGATAATCATTGAAATGACAGAGGAAGCTGAAAACGACACAGAAGCGACCAAACGCGACAACTTGGGTGATACATCTGGAAAAAAGAAGCTGGACTTTGACAGCGATTCCTCCTCCGACTCTGTTCCAGGGTCTACCAGCTGGCTGGACTTTACCTCCCCGGCCCAGAGAGCCGTCAGTCTGCCAAAGAAGCCAGAAAAGGAGCCTGAACCCCCGGAGCCAAAGCCAGGTCGCGTCATTTCACCATTCGTTTCCGTCACGCCCCCACGATGTTACGCCGCCCCCCCGGCAGAGGAGGTGGAGCAAAATCGGTCTTCTGAACCAGAGGCCAATCAAAGCCCAAACCAGGAAGTGACTTTTGAAAATACAGAGCAGGAACAAAGCATACGCGCTTCGCCAGTGTCTGCTGTGGGAGAGGCGCTTCTCCAACATGGAGCAAACCCAGAAAAGGTCAATTGTGCCAGTGATGAGTGCGACCTGACGTCTGAGCAGAAGGTGACTAACGGCCTGTCCCCATCAAAGGGACACATGGTGGACTGTGGCATCCAGTGTACCAGCCTGCTACCATATCCTCATGACGAACCAAGAAGATATACTTTTAAACATTCAGGTGAGGTTACAATCTTCTAAATGTCTTACATCTGCAAAGTTCCATCATTGATTCCATTCCAGTGTTAAACACAATCATTAACACATTTCCAAATGGCAAAACTTGAATTTTTTATATCTTTTTTAGAAATTCAAGTCTTTTTACAAGCTTGAATCTGGGTTTTCTGACCAGTATCTTCTGAAAATGAAGCATTTTAAAACCCTTAGATCACTTTTTAGTTTGGACCTTCCGTAAATGCAAATACAGATTATTTTGGCTCCGTACACATTTCTTAATGCAGCCAACTATGAAGTGTCTACATGAAATTGTCACTATGCCACTTAACTCCAATATTCATAAATATAAAACTAAGAGGATTGTGCTCCTCAGAACATGGAAAGTCTCATGCTGCTCAAAATGGTTGGTTCTGAAATGCATCCCCTCCAATATCTGCAACAAACATCATCCCTTACTCCTGTTCTTTGCTTTTTAATTCAGAAAAGAGTGTCTGTGGGTTAAACTGTTACTCTGGCTAACAGAAATGAAGAAAGACAATGGAGGTAAGACTGAAGGATTCTACACAAAAGGACAAATGCAGAGAAACTACAGGAGGAACGGACTACGCAAGTACAGAGGTCAGAACACGCCTGTCGGACGGATGCATGTGCTCTGCTTATTTCTTTTTAAAGGCTCGGAAATGTGTGGGTGTGATTTAACAGTTTAATCAGATTTTGAATTAAATGTTTTTTAAATGTATTATTCATTTTATGTGTTAATAAATTTACATGTGATTTGCTTTATTTTTCAATTTTGAAAGTTTGTTTGTTTTTTCAGGAAATGGAAGAAACCATTGGCAATGAGCGCCTGAAATTTTTAATCATATGGATATTAAAAATGAATTTAAAGTTGTTTCTCAATAAATTAAACATATATTTTTTAAAAATCTGCATCAAGGCTGTATGTCTATTTCTGTAAAAGAGAAATTTAGCACCTATTAGTATGAAATTTAGAAAGAAGTTAAAAAAATTACTAACTCAATGTTTTTGTTCATGCTTTAATAAAGAGAATTTAACAATGATTCCACATGAAACAGCCCTGTTGCAAGAAATTTTGCAGTATAATCAAAAACCCAAAAATCCCAACCTTACTATACAAAATAGATCTTCGCAATGTATAAATTATTTAGTATTAATTTAAATCTAATTTGAGAAGTTCAGAAATAGATGTCAAACTATTTTTAGTAATCCCTTAGGTTAAATCACATTTGTCTGCAAGCTAATTTTTCATGCAATAACAGTTTTGCTATGGATTAGAAGTTAAAACATTTCAAATGGATGGTCGGTAAGCTACTTCATTTCTTCGCCCATGCTTCTACTTGAGGTTTGAAGGTTTTGCCATGTGTTGGTAGAGGTAAACCACTGGATTTATCACAAGGAGACAGAATGAAACATGTGTTCAGACTTTAGAAGTCAGAGGTCGTGGCCCAGCTGGACAATCTGGTCCAGCAGGAAGTCAATATCTTCCTGCTGCGTCGCAGGGTTAGATAACACGCATCTGAAAAAATTCACTTTGCTTCCCAGAGGCTGGTAACCAATCATAGCAGAGCCTTTCTCCAGCATCCTGGCTTTTATCTGAGGAGCCAGCTGCAACGATATAAAGAAATGAAAGTTTTTAAAAGGTCCAGACCAAAGCTGTATTATTCTGCACCCACCTGATGGAGTTTAGCCTCTTTTTCAGGTCCAGCTGGCAGACACGTCACACTGGGCGGAGTGTACCAGAAACAGACGTTACAATGCTCTGGCTGAGAAAGAAGAGGCCATAAGATCACAGTCATGAAAACAGGAGCCATAATCCAAAAAAAAAAAAAATGTACATAAATGTAAAAAAAAAAAATCTGATTGTGTATGAATGGTAGACATGACCATTACGGTGACAGAATTAGCACTGTAGTTTTGCCAAAACTAAAAATAGCAGTGTTGGCAAATATTTTTAAATGTGTTATTGTGCACCTTGAAATAAACGTTGTTATTTACGAGTGCGTCATCTTTTTCACCGATTTGAACAGAGTGAGTGATTACATTCAAACTATACATGAATCCAAACATGGCAGAGATGTGAAGTAAAAAAAAATACATTTTCCTCTGAAAGTTTGACTCACTTTAGAATCAAAGACCAGCTGGAAGTCTGACCTCCTCTGCAGTTGGTCATACAGATATTCAGCATTCTCCAAGCATTTGTTGATCTGAGCTTCAAAACCTTCTGAGCCCTGAGAGAAGAATACATGCACGTTTTATTACACTGTTTTATTTTTAGTGTAGAGTTTTAATGGAAATATTGGCCAGTAAATTGCAGCTGTCCTTGCTCCCACGAGACAATATGGATTGAAAACCAAATACGTGCTAAGGAACAAGTCGACGAGATCTCTATTCTGTTGCTATTCTCGTCCAGGCGACCCAGCCGAGGATGATCAAGCCCTGACATGTGTCCAGGGAGCAGTGCCCCACCTACAGATCTCCCCTCCTTATCCACAGCCACCTTGAAGCATCTTCTGCTCCTTCAGTGGCCTCTTTGATGGCCTTTGCTTTCGAGCTCCAGTGATGCCCAGCATGTTATGGGCCCTGCAGAGGGGTTGGCCTGTGAACCCTCTGCATCCCACCTCCACGAGATGACATCTAGCTCTCCACCCATTACGCTGGTACTCTATAATATTTGGCCCTGATCTTCTTGATGGGGTCCTACCTGGGGAGAGTGAGCTCCAGGAGGACAAACTGCTTGGAGGTTGCTGAGGTGAGCACCAAATCCAGCCTGAGAGTTGTTGTGGAGACATTCTCTGGGAGCTTCGGTTGTTTCCTCAGGACAATTCTGAGCTCCCGTTCATGTGCCACTGCCGACAAGCCAGACTAGGTGGTTCTGGCAGAGACGGATGACTTCTTCTTCCCAGTCTTGACAACAGCAATGTCACTGAACATGGTGTTCGCAGCAGCCTTCAGGACGTGGTCATGGTGCCAGCGGTAGCACCTGTTGTTCAGAGCTGTTAAACATCAGCTCAAAAAAGGCTTGGTAGATCATCATTGGGCTGAGCTTCCACAGTTCAGCCTAAAAGACTTTCCGCTCCCGAGCTTGCTCCTATCACGTCCAGGGCAACTGCTGCCACATTCCAACCATCCTTGATGGCTCCACCTCCACTGATGCTCACCTCTTCCTCTACCAGTGCGCTCCTGTCCTTCCCCTTCTTTTCATTGTAGCAAGGCATCATGCCGCTACCTAAGCCTTCTCTGCCCTGAGTCAGTGGACCCAGCGGTGGTCTGTGTTGCATTCGGGATTCAGCCACATCCACAGCCTGAACTGCTCTCCACTCCCATCCTGTCCGGACTTCAATCTCACCCCGAGAGAGACCTTGCGGTCAGAGGACTCTCAGTACTACAGGACCTCCTTCATGAAGCTCATCGGGAACGCCCTATTCAGGCTGCTGATAGGTCGCTTCAGGATGTTGCTCTGCCCGTAGAGGCCAATGCTGCTCAAACTCCAAGGCAGAGCCAGCCACTGAGGTACTGACTGACTCTCCAACTGTTCAGTTTGGGACTTTCCTCCTTCCTGGCTCTTTCCTTCCTCCTCATGTGTCCTCCTCAAGCTCATGAGCTTCTTATGGAGAACGTTGCACAGCTCCCTTTCCTCCTCAGCCTTTTCAGTTCTTGCTGACAATGATGGTGGTCATGGTGTGGAGACTATCAGCCTCTCCTTTGGCAGTTGTCGCCACCCCGTCTCCTTGTTGGCTTGGGGCCATTTGACCTAACCATGTTCTGATGGTCTGCGTGGGTTTGAGGCTGGAGCCACCTGGAGGTTTGCTGTGGGATGATTCTGGGATTAGCTCCTCCTGCGTAATCCTTGTGTATTGGGATACCTGCACCCTCTGCACACATCCCACCTTGGTCTGATGGATCTTTGTGTCACGTGGGTTCTTGCACATTTTGCCACAAAAGCACAAACACAGTAAGTGTATATGATCCTAACCCCATTTGGTAGCTGAGGCATTTAGGATAATTTAGAAACGGGTGTCATCAGTCAGAGTGAAGATGTAATAAATGGCAACACTGCAACCATGATTACATTTAGAATTCATACCTTTGCTTTCCACATAAGCCAGAATTTGAAGACATCCACATGGCGGCCACACTGGATGCTCTTGTCCCCTGTATCGTAGCTCACATCATAATGTTTGTCTTTCTGGAAAAGGTACTCAGCCCCCATCTCATTACACTCTTTTAGCAGACCCTAGAGGGAGGGAAAAGGGCGTTGAACAATCACGCACACACTTAGAGACATAGAACTATATGCTCATGTTTTAAGTGTAGATTAGACTTTATTCTGTGCTCTTCCAGCACTTCTTTGCCCAGTTTGATGGTAAAGCCTGAGTGAGCCGAGAACCACGGGCACACCAATCCAGAAACAGTTGTGCAACTGAGCTTTTACTCACATGTGCAAGTTTTACTAGGTAGAATTTTAAATTAATAAAAAAGTCCAGGTCATGATTGAACCCGAGACTATTTTTAATCTAATGTGCTAAACACGTTAAGGTTGCAAGTTAAGTTCTATGCTGCAAAGCGCAGGCTAACAAGGCACGTCACATTTCACATTAAAGTGCTGGTGTTAGTTTGGTTCAATCAACTTCATGCAAACTAGAAGTTTGTAGATTCTATAGCATGTAGATTCTATACGTGTGCAGACTGTCCATGTCAGATTAGAATGGATATTAAAGCGTCACTTTACAGGAAGCGTCTTACTCTCTTCTTGACCAGTATTGCAGAGCACTGCAGTGGGACACCCATGATCTTATGAGGATTCCATGTAATAGAACAGGCTCTGGAAAACAGTGATCACAACCGACACTCACTGATTATGTAGACAGCACCAGACTCGGAGTAACTACATGACATTTTTGGCTTTAAGGGACATTTTTATGATCTTCAATCTTGTTCTTTAGGTTAGCTTTCAATAATTGATGTAGCTTGCATTGTTGTCATCTATGTAAATTCTGTGTTTATGTCATATGTGAGTGCACTATTACAATTAATAAATAGTCTAAAATCTACTATCAGATTACATCTTTTACAAAAATACGACAAAATATATGCAATTTACTGTCATATACACCGCAAAAAAATGGTGCATTATAGACTTTTTATTTACCTCTACCCACGGAGGCAATGCAACAGACGGCATGTGTCTGTCTTTTTTCAAAATAGCCTGAACTTTTCAGATGTTGAAACTGATGTTCCGGATTCCAGAGGGACTTTGACCCTCGATTCTCCAAAAGCCAAGATCAAAGGCCAAGGGACTTTGATCATAAAGGGACCTACGATGTTATGTAACCTTGTATATCTATCTATCTATCTATCTATCTATCTATCTATCTGAACTATCTATCTATCTATCTATCTATCTATCTATCTATCTATCTATCTATCTATCTATCTATCTATCTATCTATCTATCTATCTATCTATCTATCTATCTATCTAGGCTTCCCTGATTAGGCTGCTGCCCCCGATTCATGTTATGCAAAAAAAAAGGCTTTGGATGGAAAAGGGATCTACATGGCAGAAAACCTTTTTTTCCCTGAAAGTGCTTTTGTCTATATTTGAAGTCAAAATGATGCAGAAAGATTAAACAAATACATTTCCTTAAGCGAACACATTTTTTGTGCAGGCAGGTCAGACAGGTGACGGACAGACGGACGGACAGACAGACAGACAGACAGACAGACAGATAGACAGACAGACAGACAGACAGACGGACAGACGGACGGACGGACGGACAGGCGGACGGACAGATAGAGAGACAGATACCTCTCAATGCCCTGCAGTTTCATCCTGTGTCTGTCTGACATCAAGAGGCCTCCACCCCAGGCTGCCTACAGAGAACGTCACACACGACAGACATGGTTTTCTATTGCATAGCCCATTTGTGCAAAGAGCGAAGCTTTTTTTGGGTGTGTGTGTGTGGGGGGGGGGGGGCATAATAAAAACAACAAAGCTGACAATGATAAATCTATATTTTCAACTTGTAAGTCAAGAATCTGCAGGGTTTAGGACTGGGAAGGGTCCAAACATGTTCTCCAGAGAGAGGGCTGAGACTGAGCAACAGCCCATCATGCTGACACGAACAACCTTTGAGAACACTGGGTGTGGTTTGCGGGACAGTGGTTTGTGGTGTTTTTCATCCACAGCTGGAGACAGCAGAGGGTAATTGCAAATACAGCTGACAAAGTTATTATAGCTACATTTGCAAATAAGGATCCATGTGGTATCAATAATCACCAATATGTGTTTACAGTATATCATGTTCATCAGCTCCAAGAGCAGAACTGGAACTATGTCTAATCAAAACAAGGGTTAGAATAACTTTGTGCCAATACACCAATACACCAAAATGTACGGCAGACCAATAGAGCAGTTGAAAATATGCACAGCATCAGTCTCAGACCAGAAATTCTATATCTTACATCAACGTGCATCCACAGCGAGTGTCTCTGGCAGATATCTGCGATGTCACTGAGAGGATCAAAGGCTCCGTATACTGTGGTACCAGCTGTTGCATTGATGTAGAATGGAACCAAACCCTGCCATACAGAAGCTGGTGTAAGTTCACAATCATGCAGGTCACAGTGGCTGATTGGTTCCGTCTGGACCATGTATGTCTAAAATGGCTTTTACTGTATTCATTTTCAAAGATCACCTCTGAGGAAAACCACTTACCTTCATTTTAGCTAAAACAATGGCTGCCTCCAGTTCGGCACAAATCATTTTCCCTCTGAAAACAGGAAACGTACACACAAATGTGTGAGGAATTATTATCATTATTTATTGATATTCATTGCTGAACAAACAAAGATAGGATTTTATTTGATCTAATTTAGTATAAAAGCACTGCACCTTTTCCTAAACACACACACACTCACACACACACACACACACACACCTGAGCAAATACGCCATTGTCTTGCTTTGCGCTTACTATTACCTCATATCTGTTTACTTGGTGCGGAGAGAAGCTCGCCTACCTTTCATCACATTTCACCGTGACCACATTGTCGGTGCCCAGCCCCAGCACAGCTGCAGATTTCTTTACTGAATAGTGACTCTGAATAGGTGAAAAGATGAGCATTGATCCACGCCCTACACTTTCAGTAAGCAAAAAAAAAACATGCTAGTCTGTTCTAAAGAACCAACACTGACAAGCGCAGAAGAAATACGACTGATGGCTAACACTGATGAAAGATGTCATCAGCATAAAAACACGAATAGTAGACGGTAAAGAGTATGGCAGAGGTCAAATCTTTGCACGCTAGTCGGTGTTGTAACTAATAATGGAGTGTGAGGAGTGTTTACATGCTCTGAAGTGAAGAGGGCCAGCTGAGGCAGAGCTGCCATTCCTCTGGTCTTCACCTCGGGGTAGAAGTCGTATCTGGCCAACAGGATACTGTAGAGGTTGCATATGGTGCCGCCTTCAGACAGAATACACACAAATAGCAGCTACTGTTCCAAAACAAGCTGAAGATTGAACAAATAAGACAAGACTATACCTAAGTATAACTTAACTCATAACTGTAACAGGGGTAGGAGACAATGCTAATGCTGTCACCAGGAGAGGAGTACAATATAACAAAACACAACTATAACACTCGATCTTATCTAAGAATGAAAGCATAACCCTGGAACGCTTTCAGGAAAAGATGAATAAATAAAACAGTGTGTCACTTCTCTCGTCAGAGACATTACAGTGACACCGTTAAAAGAAAGGATGACTGTCACCTCTGATTCTCTGGGACAGTTATGCTCACTTTGCATACTGAGATAATAAAGCAGATTTTTCCTTGATTAAGTTTTGTGAACGAGAAAGCGAAGTCGGCCCTGCATTTACATCTGTCCATCCATCCATCCATCCATCCATCCATTTATCCACCTTCTAGCCACTTTTTTGCTTGCGGGCGTGACATAAATGACCTCAGCACAGTGTTTCATCAATCTTGACTAATCTTATTATTGCACAGGTGTGAACAGGTTGAAATATAACTTTCTTGTCACTGTTAAAATCTGAAGTTATTGAATGAAAAAACTCATTCTTTAAATCGTCCCGGAGTGACGTTCTTGCTGTTGCTGCATAGAGAAATGTTCAGATGTTCACCATCTGTGCTGGTATCAATATTGTTGTTACCTGGACAGAAGATTCCATCTCCCCCATCATCTGACCATCCCACGATCCTTTGCATCTTCTTGAGAAGAACCTCCTCCATAAGAACGAAAACAGGAGACACCTCGTACGTAAACCTGGGAAAGAAATAGGGGGATAAAGTGAATGAGCTGTCCCAACAAAACTTTAGAAGTGGGGCAGAACACATTTCACAAATGGGGATTGTGCAGACGGTGGGTTTGGGTTTGGGTTTGGGTTTAGTTTCAGTTTCTTTCTGTAACTGATGATGAGTTATTACATGTTGCTGTTTGCTGTAGATGTCAACCACTCGCCAGCTAAGCCAACCACGTCCAGACCCGAGGACAGCTGGTTGAAGAAACGGGGATGACCTGAAAGAAAAGAGGTGCACAGCCGATGACTCTCATGTTGTTTGTCCCGAAAAATCTGACTAACTTTGCTTTCGTACTGAACTTATATTTAAATTTACAGTTTCCGAAGCATTACCATCAAACTATTTCCTGCCTTTCTCTTTCTCTCTCTCTCTCTCTCTCCCTCTCTCTCTCTCTCACACACACACAAATACATGCTGTAGGTTGTCTGCACAATGATCAGTGTGTTTGAAAGAGGGGTGATGCTGTCACTATCACACACACACACACACACACACACACACACACACACACACACACACACACACACACACACACACACAGACCTGTTCGGACACCATACTTGAGCGTGTCCCTGCAATCAACCAGTAACTGCTCCAGGGTTTCTGGTTGGTCGGGCAGCTCCATGTTGAGGCCCTCCAGGCCAGCCTTCAGCTGATGTGGATGGTGAAAGTCCAATACCTAAAATACAGCCCGGGATGTTAAAATTCTGGAATTCCTTGTGCTTTATTTCTATTTTCCTGTTAAAAACTATGACTATGTTTACATCCCTTATTATAATGAAGTTTAACAGAATCTCTTTCTTGAGGTAGGATTTTTGTAGCTTTCAATGTCTGTTGTTTACATTTAATAATGCAGCATTTATATTAATAACATCACATTTATATTAATATATTCAGTGACAGATGCCAGCCTATTCCTATAAATCGGTTATAGTGCATGAAGAATGTGGCTTGACTTTGGCTTGCTTTAACTCGTTTTAACTGCTGCAACTTTGTCACATTTTTTGTTTTAATTCTTATTTAAAATAAATAATAATTTTAAGTTTTATTTATGTTCCAGTGGAAAACTGCTAGTTATTACAAGTATAGATCTGACATGGTGTCACAGCCTGATACATAGTCTAAAACAGCCTGATACATACATATATTGCGAAATATTTTTTAGTTACAGTATATTTTTAATATAAAGGTGTGTACCTTGGAATTCCGTTGATTTGACTTGCAGATAAAAGCCCATAAAATGTTTGACATCTCTTGCAGAAACGTTCTGGTCATCTCCTCACCTCCTAAAGCAGGTAGCAAGTCTGTGTGTGCACAGATTAATGTCAACATAATTGCTTTGATTACATTATTGTATACATTATTGTTATTTTTGTTATTGTTCTGGGCCAGGCATGTCCAAAGTCCGGCCCAGGGGCCAACTACGGCCCTTGTTCAAATTTTCACCGGCCCGCCGCCTTTGTTGTCAAATCAATAATATGCGGCCCACCAGCACTGCTGACCACAGTATGCACTAATCACTGTTTTGAATTTAGAAGTTTACAGTGAGCATTTAATAATGAATAAAATGTAACGTTTCTAATAAAGTTAGATATGTTTAATCTTCCCAAAAGTGTTTTTTTCAGACATATTTTATTCTTCATTTTTTGTGGTCTTCAAATATGATTTTGGTGAAAACTAGAAAATGAAAGGGAAACAAAAAGGTGCCAAAAAGTATGCCATTTGCAATAAAAAAATTCATAAAATAGTTCATTTGTATTTAATGTTATTGGTTCAAAGAATGTCAGGCAGAATGGTCGGCCCCAACACATTTTCACCTTACCAAATCTGGCCCTCTTTGAAAAAAGTTTGGACACCCCTGTTCTGGGCTGAGAAGCGAGAGGTTCTTGGTTCAATCCCTGGTTGTGGACAAGCCGTTGAAAGATCCCTGCTGGCAGCTGGGGAGAAGCCAGGACACCCTCAGAGCATTGCCCAGGTGCTCTCGAGCAAGGAACTAAACGCTGGGAGCGTGCCTTGCAATGAGTCCCCGACTTGCATGAGGGTGCCCTGCCTTCACCCGTATGCAGCCGGGATGGGCTAGCTCGCAACGTCCCGGCGAGGGGACTAGCAGTCAAGGACTTTGATAGTTTTGACTGTTGTTAAAATCACTGCAAACCGCCGTACAGCTCAAGTCTTTGTCAAATATACGTGTGTTTATACCATCTGCGTTTAAAACCCAGCGATTGTGACAAACAGCACTGAGTGCAGATCAGGAAAAACGGAATCTTCCATCTTCTTTTTTGGCTCTGACCGTTGTGCTCACCTTTGCTGTAGATGCTGTTGAAATGAACAGGTTTCCTGTCTTTGACGGCTGCTGGATTCTCCTGCTGGTTGTCCATTGGAGCAGATATCTCAATGATTCTGTCTAATAATACAAGACATAGACATTTCTTTTCTTATGAGCATGCATTTTTATACCAGATTTACAATGATAAAGAGCAAGAACACTGTCAAAGCATGTATGTATCATGTTTACGCGTTGGCCAGTTTGCCCTGTGTCACACACACATGCTGAGGAAGTTAACTGTTAAAAAAACAGTCACTTCCCAAACACACCCCGCTTTTGAACTTTCTTTTAAATAAATGTTCCATAAGACTTTAATCAAGCCCTGTAATGAGTCGTCAACTTTGGTGGTTTTCTCCACCTCTCACCCGAAGGCAGCTGGGATAGATGTCACCAATCCTCTTAAGAAAAAGTAGTTGAAGATGGATGGATGGATGGATGGATGGATGGATAGATGGATTATTCAGAACTGTGTCTGATAGGAGTGTGTATGATAAATTTGTTCTTCAGACTGTTGGACTCAATCATTTGTCAAAGTTCCTTCAAATGATCCAATCTAAATCCTGATGGCAGTTGGTGGATGGATAGACGGATGGATGGATGGATGGATGGATGGATGGATGATGGATGGATGGATGGATGGATGGATGGATGGATGGATGGATGATGGATGGATAAACATGCAGAATGCGTGGAAACATGTGTTGTTTGCTTTGAGAGATGTGTTTGCTAAACCAGAATAATCTATCATTTCCCCATCTTTGTCATTCTGCCATCAAGGGCACGTCAAGGATAACCGCGGTCAGGAAATACTAAGTAAGTAAAGTAAAATTTATTTATAAAGCACATTTATAAAACAGTTTACAATGACCAAAGTGTTGTACAGATTCTATCAAACATATAAAATAAAAAATAAGAATAAAAATTAATAAGACTAGGAAATGTATGTCTTTTTATTTAAGTATATAGTATATTAAGTGTATTATTTTTATTTAAGTATATAGCAGAATAGTGTTTTATACTCAAGGTGCTCACATAGACTGATTCGACTTCAAAGCAACAAAATGTGTGTAATTTTAATTGTCTTGTAAATTTCTGGCATGTTTTAAAAGAAATGCAATGAACAGTCGACATGCACCATCAGTTAAAAAACTGACTACGTATTACAATTAAATTCAACATTTTGAACGTGTGTGGGAAAAAATATCAGTAAATCACTCAGTGACTTACCTGACAGCTTTTCAAGCTCCATAGTCACTGCCAGTCCTTATAAGATGTATCAGAGCAGTTTAGTAAAGAATGTGATGATAGCAAGCCCAGAGCGACAGTCTGTGTGACACCAGACTGCATTCATACACACACCACACACACCATACAGACACACACACACTATGGTGTGTTGGTCTGTGCCTCAGAATTTAAAAGAAGGTGTGGTTTGCAGTGCGCTTGCCTTTAGCTCGATAACACAAGAGAGACTCAAACCAATACAATGATTCTTCATGGAGTTTCAAACAAAAGTGGAAAAAAAAAACTTTTCAAACAACTCCTAAAATAGTTGAACAGCAAAAATAATTTCAGTGTGGATAAATAATGAGTTTCATCTTTGATTAGAACTATCTTGTCAGGATCAGTAAAGCTTTCTGGGGTTTTTTTTTACCTCTCTTGTGTTGAGTGTTTTTTCTTCCTGGTTTTGTCTTTTTTGTGCATTCTCTATATTCTGTCAGAGCATCAGGAGTACGTTGTGTGCATGAACTGTCTGCCACTGATGTCTTTACTAAAGTGCATCAACATCACCAACATAGTCCTGCAGTCAAGAAGATAAACATGGGATATTTTGTGTATCATGCAGGGAGGATCCGCACAAATTCAAATGGCGCATCAAACTAGTGAAACAACTGCAGGGTGAAGGAAACTGCACATTCCACATGGCCCAGACCAAGATCTGCAACTGCTTCATGGTCGTCCCTCAGGTTCTGTCACTGAAAGCTTTGTATCAAAGATTATTCCAAATTGGCCCACCCGTTGAACAAACTCTTGTCTGGTTATTCACTGGCTGCAAAGAATTTGAAAGGGAAGCAGAACAACCATTATCCAAACCGCTCAGAGTCTTTTAATTGTCGGTGGGATTATGAGTGTAAAGCTTTTGAGGAGCTAAAGCAACGGCAAACTCAATCTCTTTGTTCTGGCTTGTGCAAATGCGCTAATGCTTATGTGCTAATCTGAATATCTCAACCCAGGTTTCATGGCTGTTCTTGTATTAACTTTTGAACATCTCAACCTAGGCATCATGGGTATTCTTATATGTAATAGTACTAAATATGTTATATTATATATGTTGTATTAATAATATTGGTTCAGTAATCATCATCGATAAGTTTCATGATAAATTAATTCTAATGCTGGAAGGACAGAGTGTGTATTGGGATGATATTGACAGATTGTCTCACACTCCTTTTAAAGTAAACTGGAAGTCTTTTTTGATATTCATCTGAAAATATATGGATTAGGATCTTATTTCATTGCCACTTTGACAGTGGAAAACATTTTTTTTCATTTTTTTCCCTGCATTATATTATATTAATATTAAATTATAACATGATAATTATATAAAACATAATATTCTTCTTATATTGAGGATCACTGCAGAATAATAAGTTACCCTGGGATCTGATCTGGCATTTGGGGTGTTGAATGTTGAAAATACCATGGAAACACACACACACACACACACACACACACAGAGAGAGAGAGAGAGAGAGAGAGAGAGAGAGAGAGAGAGAGAGAGAGAGAGAGAGAGAGAGAGAGAGAGAGAGAGAAATGTTCATGGCAAAATCCGAAGAAAAGGTGTTCCACTAAGGACCCTAAATTCAGCTGTGTCCAGCCTCCAAGCTCATGGATTGTAATACTGCCCTCTGCTGGACAGGAAGCCAAGAATGACATTTCTGCGGGAGAAGGGTTTTCGTTGCTTGGAAACTGGGCTTGTACAAAGACTGCGAGAAGTGCATGACCTACAGCATCTGTAGCCAGAAACATCCGACTGTGTTTCCCATCAGTAAAAGGGAAAAAAAGATCATGCACAGGATGGTCACAGGATCCTGTTGGATCCCTGGGTGCAACCTCAAGCCACATAATATCAGTTAAGGACAATATGACCCAGTAAAAGGCACAGTTAAAGTGGACTGTAAACTTCAAATTAAAACAAAAGTCAAACTATAGAAGTCTGTATTTGGGACGGATAGTACCGCTCAAGTACATTAGAAACTAGAAATGCACGCGGACAGACCTCTGCCAAGCAGGTAATTTACCCACATATTGTGACTTACACCCAAATACAACCGTGTGTGTGTGTGTGTGTGTGTGTGTGTGTGTGTGTGTGTGTGTGTGTGTGTGTGTGTGTGTGTGTGTGTGTGTGTGTGTGTGTGTGTGTGTGTTAATGTAGGGGGCGATTAATTACGCCTTGTTAAAAAAAAAAAAAAGTGACGTGAGCTGAAATTGGCCCCCTCCAGCAAACCTAGCTCCTATATCA
This sequence comes from Arothron firmamentum, assembly GCA_016586285.1. Classification (NCBI taxonomy): domain Eukaryota; kingdom Metazoa; phylum Chordata; class Actinopteri; order Tetraodontiformes; family Tetraodontidae; genus Arothron; species Arothron firmamentum. The sequence continues at coordinate 106,324 of BJFM01002941.1, forward strand.
CTTCCGGAAATCTACGATAGGAATGAAGTTGACCAATCAGAGCGAAAGAGGGGCGGGTCATAGTGTTGGTTTCCGGAACAAAACAGCTAAGAGCGTAACTCCAATACAAATATTATTTTTTTACTGATAGAAATGCCTTTTATATTCACCACGTTCGTCCCTTAACCTCTAACGGTAAGGATATTTGTTACAATTGTGTCGATTGCTTGTTTGATCAGTCGTAGAGTGCAGTCAACATTTTCCTGGGCGAAGGTAGCTCATGCTATGAATGTTTGACTCGGAAGATTTGTATTACTTCGCTTCATTATGTTGTTTTTAGTCATATTGTTAACAAGAGGTGAATTTATTGTCCTTTTCTTGAACTGAACTGAATTTGAGACAACACTTGCCTGGTTGTGTTACGTGAGATGATGTTGCTTCAGTTAAAACTCATGAAACATAATTTGACACTACGGTAAAACTGAAGTAGTATTTTGTGACTACTGTCTTAAAATACTACAACTTTCCTTTGTCGTTTATTACCGTAATAATTGGATGACTGTCATGTGACTGCCGTTTGAAGTCAGACAGCCATTTCATTTTTTTATTTATAATTTTACAGCAGTTGCTTTTATATTATTACATTTTCAACGCGGTTTCGTGATATTTAAGACAAATGTACTTGCATTAACACAGTCAACTTTATTTGATGTATTTACATATTTTTCTGCTCTGCAAGCCTTTCTGACCTACATACAGTCTCAATATAATAATCATTTATCAGAATATGGCAGAGCACCCCGGTGCTGCATCTGAACTTGATGTTGTCATTTATGGATAGATTCATCCATATTTTACTGTACTTTTCTTCTCAGAAATTTTGAATTTCAGCTTCACTGGAGAAGACGATGGAGGAGACCAGTCGGGAAGCAGTTGCCACTGCAGTGCAGCGTGTGGCCGGGATGCTGCAACGGTCAGACCAGCTGGACAAAGTGGAGCAGTATCGGAGGAGAGAGGCCCGCAAAAAGGCCTCTGTGGAAGCAAGGCTGAAGGTGATGTCACCCACAAATTTCTGTCCTTTATAGGCATTCCTTGTTTTCGCTCACCGTTATCGGTTGCTGATGTTACTGATTTGTTGTTGTGACTAAAATGTCAGTCAAAATGATTAATTAGGTGTTCCAAGCAAAGTTTTTCTTTATTACGGAGTAAAGGAAGTTCATATGAATGAAATAAGAGTGTCTGATGCTAACAGGAAGTCTCCTATCAAACTCACTTTCATCTAAAATCATTGTTTCCATGGCAGTTTCCATGGGTTACTTCCTGAAAACCTGTCCCCTGACATCCCTTAGGCAGCCATTCAGTCCCAGCTGGATGGCGTTCGTACTGGACTGTCCCAGCTGCACAGTGCCCTGGTGGACGTCAAAGACATCCAGAACTCGTTGGCTGACGTGAGCAAAGACTGGAAGCAAAGCATCAACACCATAGAGAACCTGAAAGACGTGAAGGATGCTGTCGTTCAACACAGCCAGCTGGCCTCTGCTGTGGAAAACCTGAAAAACATTTTCTCCGGTAAGCTCAGCTTTTTTTTTCTTTTTTTTTTTTTTTTTTGGAACCACCCCAGCTTTATTTGTAGGCTCAGCTATCGCAGTTCGCATCACCCCTGTTGTGTTGTCCTCCGCTTCCTGATCAGTCCCAGAGATTGTGGCAGAAACCCAGCAGCTCATAGAGCAGGCTGAGCTCCTGCAGGCCCATCGGAAGCTAATGGAGCTGGAATGCTCGCGGGACGACCTTCTCTATGAGCAGTATCGCATGGACAGCAAGAACACAAGTGACATGAAACTTATTTCCATCTACTTTGAAGACGTAAGTGTGAATTGTTGTTAGCGATGCATCAGAAGTAGAACTTCATGTAAACCTTAAAGATAGTAATTCCAGTGGATAGTGGACTGCTGGCTGCTTCAGGGTCAGCTTGTTGTAATACTCTAGAGTTTAAAACATGCTCTTATTGTACAGTATATCAGTCATTCTGTGAGATAATCAGTGTGCAAGTCAAAGTGTTTTGTTGAGAGGGATTATGTAACATTACTCACCTGGATAAGTGAATTTGGAACTGGAAGGTCTGGGTGGGTGAATTTTATATCCACTACAAATAAACACATGCAGGAATTACCCTGCGAAAATAGCACTTGTCAAGCAAGCCTTTTTAGTTAGTTTGCATGGCAAAAAGCAAGTTATTTTTGTGGACTTGGAGAATTTTTTTTTTGTACATTCCTTAAAATAAGCGATACGAATGTGTGTGCATTGTCAAGGCAACATGGACGATGCTGTATACATTTCAGAACTCCAATCTGAACTTGATTTAAATTAGAAATACTAGAATAAGACATATCTTGTTGGTAGCATGAGGAACAGCGGTTTGGACCAGTGTAGTAATCCGTTCTTACAAATTAACTTACTTTATCCTGATGTGATTTCAAACATCCCCTCCCAAAAAATAAAATGGTGGCCAAAGTTTTTTTTTTTTTTTGACAAGAAGAATAGAAAGCACTTAAAACAACCATTGCACCTGAAATGAAGTCAAATCTGTGGCTTTAAGCTCCTATTTTTTTTTTCATCCAGGTTCAGGGGCTGTCAGATGAGTTGGCCAAACAGCTATGGATGGTACTGCAGAGGTCCATGGTCACCGTCCGCCGCGACCCCACCATGCTGGTGTCAGTGGTTCGCATCATCGAGCGGGAAGAGAAGGTTGATCGCCGCATGGTTGACCGTAAGAAGCAGACTGGATTCATTCCACCTGGGCGACCCAAGCGGTGGAAGGACAAGATGTTTGAGGTAAGAAGAACGATAAAAGCGCCGAGAAATAAAGTGCTGCTGGCGCCTCTTCACATTTGCCCCGAACATTTTCTGCTCTTTCTGCCGCTGCCGCTGCTGCTGCCGCTGCTAGGTGTTGGAAGCCACAGTCAGCACCCGCATCGAGGGCACCCAGTCAGTCACGAGGGAGGTTGATAAGATGTGGCTGGTCCGGCTTTTAGAAATAACTCGGAAATATGTCCTGGATGACCTCATTGTCGTCAAGATCCTGATGGTGCAGTGCTTCCCTCCACACTACAACACTTTTAACAGGTAATGCATCCAATCTGTCTTCTATACACTGTGATTATTCTGCAAGAAAGAACACAAATACTCCAGTGAATAAGAGGTGGGTGCGCGACCCCTGAGGAACCATATTTATGCTAGTTCACGCTCACGGTCACTCCACTCTCAGACACCTTATAATTGCATGCACATTTGTGTCTGTGTGTGGCAGGTTTTTCAGTCTCTACCACAACGCTGTGTCCTCTCGTGTCAAAGAGCTGGCCTTCGAAGATTTGGAAGCTAACGAGATTGTGTCCATGCTGACATGGGTTCTCAACACATATAAGAGGTACTGGGCCCACAGAATTTGTTTTATTGCTAGTCTGCAAAAAAAAAAAAAACAAGACAAAAAACCCACTTTAGAACATTTCTTTACAACTGATAGAGATTAAAAGTGTAGAAATGAGAAGAAAATGAGAGAAACAGTCTTTTTCTGTGTGAGAAAAATACACCAACCTTTATGTGACGTATGAAGAATTTTGGTGGAAAAGTAAACAGTGCCGCTCGGACAGTGATGCAAGGAAATATATAAGCTAACATAGCTACCGTGCTAATATTAGCGCTGCGCTGTCGAGAGAAAAAAAAGGTGTAACTTTATTGGGTAATCCCTGCTGGGACCTGTCAGTTATGAAAGAGTAAAATCATTTTAATAAGACGAAATGTAGAGTCCTCCACTCTGTCTGTAAGTAAATTAGAAGGGATATCTATACTAGATTTTACCACATTATCCTTCTAGGGTTTTATTTGGTGCAGAAGGTAAAACTTCCATTAAAATCCAACTGTTACAATACAGCCCCTTCAAATATGCCATGATGTTTGCTTCCATTTTCCATCATAAACACATGGAAGAGGTGGGGGATAAACAGAGTCTGATAGGGTTTTGGTTTCTGCGTGTGTTTGCCTCAGTGTGGAGATGATGGGTCACCCGGAGCTCCAGACCGAGTGTAACATCAACCAGCTGGAGCCTCTGCTGCCTCAGGAGGTGGTGGATGACCTGCTCAGCAAATACGTCCAGACTTTCACAGTAAGAACACACACAAATAATGTCTTTCAGTCTTAATTTGCAGATAAATATCAGGATTCATTGAATGAAACATGGACACCGACTCTCTCTTTTATTGTACCTGTGTAGTCCAATATTACCGGGTGGCTGAGGAAGGCCCTGGAAACAGACAAGAAAGACTGGCAGAAAGACACGGAGCCTGAGGCGGACCAAGATGGATACTATCAGACCACACTCCCTGCTATCGTCTTTCAGGTAATGCTCACAACCAGAGTTCCTGACCCTGAAGTGAAAGGAGCGTTTATTTATTTATTTTTGAAATAGTCAGATTAAAGTCAAGTTTGAAATTCTCTCACGGTTCCAAAAATTGCTTAGATGTTTGAGCAGAACCTGCAAGTTGCTGCACAGATCGATGGAGATTTTAAAGAGCAAGTTCTGAAACTCTGTCTCAAGCAGATGAACACCTTCCTCATAAGGTAGCATTTTGCTTTACCTTTTGACGTGATGATGATTAGTATCAGGAACAAAGGTCTCATACCTTGTGTGTGTGTTTAGATACAGAGAAGAGGTGGTGGTTTACAAAGAGGAGCACCTGAGGGACAGACAGCTTCCTCAGTACTATGTCCAGTATATGATAGCCATCATCAACAACTGCCAGACATTCAAGTGAGTCCTTCACTTTTACACATGATTGAGTTATTTACTGGTGGTTTTGTCAATATTTATGGTTTCTTTAATATTTGATTGCTTCAAAAATCAACAACATTTTTGTTAGAGTACCTGTAATAAGGGTATAAAAGCTTTATACAGCACTTTTTCAACACAATTATGTCTGTATCAAAGGTGAGCAAACTAAGGCCCGGGGGCCACATGTGGCCCGGTGAACTATTTAATCCGGCCCACAGAGCCTTCACAATCATTTCCTCCAAAAGCCAAATGAAGAGGGTTGTCAGCTTGATTGGTTAGAGAA
>BJFM01002941.1:111442-131695 GCA_016586285.1 Arothron firmamentum
CCCCCCCCCTTCACCTAGCATGCTAACATGTCCTCTCAAGAAGGTGGGGCCAAACATCATTTGGAGCTTCATCATCCACCTCTAGTTGGACCAATTTACAACCCTCTTCACAATATTTTCTCAGTCAGTAGTCCATCACGCAGGATTTTTAGTTAACCTCCGATCCAAACAGGTCTTGTTAGTGACGTTAGATTTAATTTCCTGTTTTTTTTCACAGAGAGTCAGTCAATAGTCTGAAAAGGAAATACTCCCAGTCTTCAGAGCCCAGTGATATTGATGCTGCCATAGAAAAGACTCTGAACGAGGTGGCCAAGGAGGGATGCCAGTTCCTACTGGATGAAGTCTTCCTGGACCTTGAGGTGAGGATTCTTCTCAAATGGATTACATTAGATTAAAAGCTCTCTCGCTAACGCTAGCTACAGCTTATTAGCTACAACATGTAACACGTTTTCTCATTATTCAAATGTAACTTTATTACCCAGCACCACCTAAATGAGCTGCTGACCAGGAAGTGGTTGACTGGATCGCATGCTGTGGACACCATCTGTGTGACCGTGGAGGATTATTTCAATGACTTCAACAAGATCAAGAAACCCTTCAACCAGGTAGGATGGCAGCAGGAGCAGCGTTAGCCGTGAGCTTGATGAGGCATTTTTCATGCGTTGTCTTGGTTTTTTTTTTTTTGCAGGAGATGACCAGCGCGGCCCTGCGCAGAGTGGTGGTGGAGTACGTCAAAGCAGTGATGCAGAAGAGAATCGCCTTCAGAAACGCCGATGAGAGGAGAGAGGGAGCAGAGAGGATGATCAAGGAGGCCGACCAGTTCAAGTTCCTCTTCAGGAAACTGTCTGCTGTGAGTTCACAAACGACAACTCAAACGCAGACGCAGCTGAGTTCTCCAAGTCGTTCATTCGGTCGTTCATTCAAACCCGGTTGATGTTCAGCGGCTCTGTAGACAGACCCAGACGGTGATAGTCAACCGCCATCACTGACGGCATCGCGTGCGTGCGTGCGTGCGTGCGTGCGTGTGTGTGTGTGTGTGTGTGTGTGTGTGTGTGTAGGGTGAAGACACAGATCGGCTGTGTGGTGCTATCGCTGCCATCGCTGAGGTGTTCAAGCTGACTGACCCCACACTGCTTTTCCTGGAGGTCTCCACCCTGGTGTCCAAATATCCGGACATCAGGTAGGCACAGTTCCTCCTCCCCTGCAGCCACATTTATTCATGTCCGATTGTTGTTCATGTTGGGACCTCGCTTGTGCTTCCGTAGGGAGGAGCACATCCAGGCGCTGCTGTCCGTACGCGGCGACGCCAGCAAAGATATGCGCCAGATGATCATCGGGACTCTGAATGAGAACAAAGTCTCCCACTCCGGTGTTATGCAGCCCATCTTCAAAGATATTACAGTGCCCACCATCACCATGACTACCATGACCTCTATGGCAACAGCAAAGCTGTTAAAATAAACCACATGACACACTTTCCACTTTTAGCTCTCATCAGATGCTGTCGAATACACCTGCACTAACAAAAGAATAAAATTTCAACTGTAACATGGGAATTTTCTGTATTTTTATTAAAAACTCGCTTTTGTGCGTCTGAGAATGCTCAGATATCAGCATCGAACCACAACATTCGGGTTCTGAGTACTTGCTGTGCGTGTGTGTCACATCCGAGTCTGGTTACCTGTGGGGCTGAATTGTCTGTAGGTGTGGATTTGAGACTGCATTTTGTCTCTTTACCCCCTCTGAAGGTCAGTTTTATGATAAAGGTTATGCTAAAGATGGCAGTTTAGGCATTTGACGTTGTCAGACATGATCATGGCTGCCGGCGTTTGTCGCTGTCGTTCTATAACCAGGCATGATATTCCATCCAAATATCACGGAAATCAACGTATCGATCTCTGCTGTGCTTACTCTGAGACGGTGAGTTTAAGTCATATTTTCAACTGTATTTTTTTCCTCTCTTCATGTAAAGGGAAAAACAAAGCATAACCAAAGTTTTCCATTTGAGTGACGCATGTTTATTGTTTTTGATTTTTTTTTCAGGTTGTGTATTATAATAAACACTGTGTAAGCTATCCATATCCATATAAACATACCCCTATCTGTTTTAGCAGCAAATAGTGATTTTTTTTAATCATTATTATTATTTGAAGGGGTACCAAACTCCCAAATGCTCCGTTAGGGCCCTACAGTGAGCTGATGACTTGTCCAGGGCCTCCCTTTCTTCCGAATGCGACTTCTAGTGTTTGCCTACAGCGAAAACTCTGCAATAGAAATCGCATTCGAGACAAATTCAAATGGACTGCTGTGACCATTACTGTCCAACAGATGGCGCAGCACTGCTTGCCCGAACATTAAGCGCGTTTATTTAAATATGACGTACCTGCTGTGTCCAGCTGGGGGCGGTAATTGGGAACAACGCTGTCAGAAGAGCAACGAAAGAAAAAAAAGGACACGAAGAAATGAGAAACAGGACGTTGTTTTGCTGTGAATTCGTGCTGCAGTACAACATGATTATCATGAATATGACGTTTTAGCTTAAGCTGCCACCTGAGTTCTGACCTTCGTGTCTTCCTTTCATTATTTCACTTCGATTCCGAATAAAACAAGGTAAGAATGTTTGACAGAGCCTCTAAAACCTTATCTGATGTTTACTGCTAATCAAGGCTAGGCTAACGCTCCAAACAGATTACTGCATGTTCGCAGCAGACAAAACAACCAGAAACAAATCTTTCTTTACAATTATCACATATTGTGAATTGTAGAATACACTGATCTAGAGATAATTGCCTTAATCCACCTTAGACGTTTATCCAAAAGAGTCCCGAGTAGTCATCAAGGATATTGTAATCCATAAGAAAGTCATATACACTGCAGTGGTATTTTGTAACACTATTCATAATATGTTATTATTATTGTGTCATACCGTAATTCTTTTAAACTAAACTCGTGCTTGTATCCATATTCGTTGAATATAATAAGTATTTTGACAAGAATGTCATTATTTGGGCCGTACAGCTACAAGCTCACTGCAGTGACATCTTCTGTCTGACAGCGAGGTTTTTTTCCTTCTCCCTGGAGTATCCTCTCATCCTGCCATCATGGTGGAGTACTACCAGATCTTAGGCGTCCGGAGAGATGCCTCAGCAGACGACATAAAGAAGGCGTGAGTTGATCAAATCCTCCTAAGCTGCAACAAATGACTTTTCCTCATCAGTCAACAGACACAGTTTGTGATTATTAGTGAATCATGTCTTTATTCTACATTTTAAATTATTATTATAATACTATCAGTGCAATAATTTGGCATTTACTCTTTGGGAATGTCTTCTTTTTTTTTTTATTTAGGTACAGAAAGTTGGCCCTGAAATGGCATCCTGACAAAAACCCAGAGAACAAAGAGGAGGCAGAGAAGAAGTTCAAGGAGTTGTCAGAGGCTTACGAAGTCCTGTCAGATGGTTGGTGTCACCCTGACTCAGCAACTCTAGTTCATGGAAAAGAGATTTACAAGCTCTCTCATATGTATTTTTCATTTTCATGACCACGTGTTTTAGTACTTTCTCGGTCCTTCGCTGCCACAACAGCCCTGACCCACCTGTAAAAGGTCTTCGCCATCAGGGGAGATCGATCCAGTTTGGCCCTTGTCAGATCAGCCCATTTTTTCCGCCTCTAAGCCATCAAACTGAGGACAAAATTCCCCATTCATTAATTTGTTGCCTAATACAGCCAAAGTATCCAGACACCGAGATAATCGTTGTTGTTCACTTCACCTGTCATTGGTCAGAATGTTATACCTGGTCAGTGTAAAAATTATGTGATGTATTTGTGCAAATTTAGGATTTATTTTGTTGACTTTGTTCTTTCAGCCAACAAGAGGAGTGTATATGATCGCTACGGGAAAGAGGGACTGACGGGGAATAACACAGGAAGAGGTCAGTGTTTCCATTCAGAAACCTCAGGACCTTGACTTCAATTGATTTTATTGTTAGAACTTAAAATTTAAAATAATGTAAATGTAATATTTCACTACATCATTTTCAGGCCAGCTTAGTTTGGATTGATGCAGATTTACAGGAACTGACCTTGTTCACCTCATCTGGCCGTCTGACACTTCTTACCAACCAAAATATCAACTTATTCATGTGCAAGTTCTGCTATATTCCAGACCTTTAAGAACTGTATAATGTACGGGTTCCTTTAGTGACATTTGGAAATTGTGATGAAATTTGAGTTGGCCTGTTGGATGCTACGGTGAAAGGACAACGTAACCGAGTTGCTCTTTGACTTTTCCCTCCTCTTGCTCAACACGCTTTAATCATATCAACCTCGCCTGTCGTTCTTCAGGAAGCCACTTCCATGGGCCATTCACCTTCCGTGACCCAGATGATGTCTTCAGGGAATTCTTTGGAGGCAGAGATCCCTTTTTTGGTAAATGTGGTTCAGCTAATTCTGTTCTTTAGTGAAAGTAGGTTTTATTGTGACATAAACAATGCATAATAATAATAATAATAATAATAATAATAATAACAATAATAATAATAATAATAATAATAATAATAATAATAATAATAATAATAATGATAACAGCTTTTATTTATGAAGTGCTTACAAATGAAATGCACCAGTAAAAGCATGCACCAAAAAAGCCCTGATGATTAAATAATTGTAATAAGATAATGGAGATAATACCGAGACATGGAGGTGAAACTTTTAAAAAAAACAAGGACATTGGGGGCAGGCTTTTTGGACCAGGAACGTTTGCAGTTTTCTGTGCTTTGCGAGGCCTCAGATGGTCGGGGGGGGCATTCGGAACTGCTGGGGCAGCAGAAAGAAAAGACTAATCTCCCATTTTACGAACCCTTTGTCGCGGGTGGTTGGAGGTGGTGTTTCTCAGCTGCGTAGAGGTGTCGTAGAGCTTCAAACACATCAGGTAACGTGGACAAAACTAAGCGTCCACGTCAAGTTTGCTGTTATTTTTGAAAATTGGGCGACGATGATGCTGCACAACATTCCAGTTGTGTTTTCAGGCAGAGTATGTTCAAGTGTTCGCTTATGACTTGATTGCCGTTTTTAGTTTCAGATAATGGTGTATGTGGGATCAAAACCTTCTGGTTTACCCTCCTGTCGTCTCAGGTGCTGACCCATTTGGCGATGACCCATTCTTCAGCAGCAGCCGGCATCACCACCACGGTCGGGCAGACCACGGCAGAATAGGGGGCACGTTTTTGGGGGGTTTCGGATTTCCTCCGTTTGGTGCCGGCTTCTCGCCCTTTGATCCTGGTAAGACACACCAGGAGAAGTAAAGACAGGCAGCAAACGCATTTTTCCCGTGACCGTACCAGCCTTCACTGGTTTGGCGTGCTGGAATGGGACTCTCTTCTTCTCTTCCCGCAGGCTTTACCTCTTTTGGTTCCATGAGCACTCTGGGCGGTCTTGGAGGTGGAGGCTTCACTTCATTCTCCTCCACCTCGTTTGGTGGAGGAGGTCATGGAGGAGGTCATGGGGGAGGCATGGGCAACTTCCGATCTGTTTCCACCTCCACCAAGATTGTCAATGGCAGGAGAATCACTACCAAAAGGTACATTTGAGGCTGATGGTTACTGCCTCTGTGCTGGCTCTGCTGTGTTCTCCACAGCTTCTCAAGTAAAAGTACAAATACACTAAAAGATGTCATTACTTTATCTCATTCCACTATTCTTTTTTTTGTTTTCAAATGACTCTTTTATGAAAAATGTCAAAATGAAGAGAAGCGTTTAAGGAAAAATAGCATTTGACCTCAGCAGTTGTTTTTCAGTTTGATTTTTTAAAAAAACACACACAAAGCGTTAATGGAAATAACTGGATCCTCTCAATTTTCGATCTGAATGAATTTTTTTGACACTTTGATTTACATTTCTATAGGTCTAGACCAGGGGTGGACAGTTATTTAGCCTCAAGGGCCACGTTGGGTTTTAGATCTTGATGAAGGGGCCGGCCAGGTGGTGAAGGAAACTAACCCCCCAAATGAGGGTTGGAGGTTAACTAAAAATCTTGCTTGATGGACTATTGACTGAGAAAACATTTTGAAGAGCCTGTAAATTGGTCCAACTAGAGATGGTCCTTCTTGAGAGGACATGCTAGCATGCTAGGCGGAGGGGGGGGGGGTCTAAACCTTTTTCTATCCAATCAAGCTGACAACCCTCTTCATTTGGCTTTTGAAGAAATTACTGTGAGGCTCTGCAGGCCGGATTAAACAGGTCATTGGGCCACTTGTGGCCCCCGGGCCTTAGTTTGCCCACCTTTGCTCTAGAACTATATGTGATATCATATCTCTGTATTGGAGCTAATGTTTTAGCAGGTGGCATATCTAATGCTTCATCAGCGTTCATCCTAATTAAAATCTAAGATATACACACACACACACACATACATACATACATACATACATACTGTAATTTTGCCACCAGAAAAAAACACAATATTACTGATGTCTCTGATTCATCTCTGCTTTGGGTTTCGATAGACTCTCTGTCACATTCTTATATTAATAATTCTCATAACATTTTTAATAATTATTTTCAGTTTTCAGTTCTCTGTGTCATGATTCCAGAGCTTTCTGGCAATATTTCCAAATGAAATCCTTTTCTAATGCAAACAAACCTATTGTAGTTGTGGATGCTGATTCGGTTTCCTTATCCGGTGGTTCTTTTGTCCAACAGGATTGTAGAGAATGGTCAGGAGCGGGTGGAGGTGGAGGAAGATGGCCAGCTGCGCTCGCTGACCATTAATGGCAAAGAGCAGCTGCTCCGCCTGGAACACAAGTAAAGTCGGAGGAATCGTCTCCTGAAGAACCGTTACCTCAGCACAAACTAAAGCTTGAAACAGAAAAAAGAGAAAACGGTGTATTAGTGTTCCACTGTTGTCTGAGCTTCATGTTTAGGTTGTGTTTCTTTGCTCTGAGTCAAGATGGAAACTTTTCTATGCATTTTGGTCATGGATTTCTAAGTTGAAAATGTCCTTATATTTTGACTCAGGGTGACGTGAACCTTTGGTGTTTGGACCACAGTGTTGTGATGTATGTCACCAGCCCTACATACAACCACCCCCCCCAAAAAAAAAACCATTCTGTATGCACTCTAGGGCTGCAATGATTCCGCAAAAACACCAATGCAAGATCGTCCTAGTCTTGAACAGAAATGATTATTTGATGACGAGCTTGGCTCACATGACTGGATGCTGTTCATGTCTTTTCTTCAGTGTTAGTTTTTAACTGGAAATCATTTCCTTGTCGGACAAATTCTTCACACATCTCCACAGTATCTTTTTTGTTTTTGCACTTATTTTTTTCCTTTTTTTTATAGTGCAAAATGATTCGTTTTCAGTAGAATACTTAATTACAAACATAATTAGTGCAGATTACTCTGCTGTGTATGACTGCAGACACACATTGCGTAACTTTGCTTCACTAGAAAAAAAATATATTGAACGTTATTTTAATTTTTCTTTTTTTTAATTCTACATCCAAGTTCATGTTAGTCATTTGTAATATTTAAAACACGTGGTAGGCTGCATCGCAATTTTATATGTTCTAATGAAGATGTAGTTTGTGATTATTTATTATCGCATGTTAACCTGTTCATATTGAGTCTTAATGTTCAAACTGTATAATGATGCAGACATTGACAAAAATAAATAAACGTGGTATGTGATCGTGGAAGGAGTTTTATGTACAACATTAAATTAGTAAAAGCATTTAAACTTGAATTTGGGATGCAGGAATCATTGTCTTCTTTTCAAACCTCACAGCCAAACACACACAGCAACACTTTTCTACACACTGGTGAAAAAATAACTTTACTCCAACTGTTCTGAGTGGTTGGTTTCAGTTAAAAAATACAACTGCAGCTCAAAACGTTGTAAACTGATGACAGTTTACAACGTTTTGACAATTACAGCACGTGATTATGGACTCTGGACCTGGACAAGCTGCTCTTATCTGGTGGTGGAGCAGAACCGTGACACAGCCGTGGTTCATATCATACAGGGTTTGTACAGTGCTGATGTCAGCTTTATAGTTCCTCCAAGGTCAAACTTAGTTTTACGATGTGCATTATTACTCTCAAGATCTTGAGGTTCTTATCCCTGAGCTCAGCTGTTAACTGAGTGGAACTGCTCTCCACAGACTGAACTCTGCTTTCTCCATGGAGGCTGCGGAGTCTCCTGATGGCTTCGTGTGTGCTGCCAGGGGACAAACGTATCAAGCAGGGCAGAGACTGCTTTGACATCACTGGCCATGTTACTGTCTACCTGCTCTGACAAGATAAAAAAAAAGACTTAAGATAACCGTTTTAAAATATCCAAAGTGCACTGACTTTACACTAAAACAGATTTGACAGACAGACAGACAGACAGATAGATAGATAGATAGATAGATAGATAGATAGATAGATAGATAGATAGATAGATAGATAGATAGATAGATAGATAGATAGATAGATAGATAGATACCGTCTCACTAAGACGGTTCTCTGCTGAGCAGGAGCTGTCCATGGTGCTACCGGACGTCCCAAATCCAATTACAGCAGCTCTATCTCTCTCTCCCTCTCCCTCTCTCTCCCTCTCTCTCCCTCTCTTTCTCTCTCTCTCTCTCTCTCTTTCTCCAACTCAGTGGCTTCCTCTCCATCGCTCCCCTTTCTGTGGCTTTGTGCTTTCTGATGGTTTGCTGACTCTCCCAAGGATCGGGCGCCTCCCGTCTGCTCTCACCTTTTTCCATTCCTCTCTCAACCAGGATGTGGACCTGCGTCAGCCTGGGCGCTCTCAGCATGTTTGGTGAGTTCCCGGCCAGGGGCAAGGCCAAAGAGTGACGATAACTAAGCGGCTGCTATGGTGGGACCCCCTGGAGGTCTACGGTTCCAGCTCTCCTGAGATATCGCCAGCTTACACGGAGGTGGGTCATGTGATTTAATCAGGCCTGAAGTAAGACAAAGAAACAGCTATGCAAACTGTGCTCATATACACTTTCTTTTGTCAATAATTGTTAATTAAAACCATCTTAATGGAAGTGACTGATATGTGAAGATAATTCCAGACAGATAATTCCCTTCCTTTCCTTTCTCCTTTCATGACTGGTGTCACAAACAGTCAATCTGACTTAATCTTTCCACTCCGCATTTTGTCTTTGTTGTAGTTTCATTTGCATCTATCTATCTATCTATCTATCTATCTATCTATCTATCTATCTATCTATCTATCTATCTATCTATCTATCTATCTATCTATCTATCTATCTATCTATCTATCTGGATACTGTTTGATTTGGGCTTTGTTTCGTGCATTTAGCTAAATAGTTTTTAGTTAAATAGTTTCATTTATTTTAGAGAATCAGATATTCTTTTAAGTGGTGACGTAGCAGCTTGCTTCTTGATGTAACCTTGTCCAAGAATGTCCTCAGAGAAGATAGACAGTCTATAATTAGCGAAGCAGACTTCAGCCAGAAGAGACCAGGACTAATACTGCTACGTGGATTTGTGTTACACAATCAGCTAAACTAAAGGTCCCCCACTCAGAGCGCTTCCAATGGTGACTTAAGCCCTTATAGTCCAACAGGAGAGACGTCTCCAAGAAAACCAACTTCACATCAATAGCAAAGGGAAAGTTATTAAAGACTATTGATTTTGGAAGTAAATTCAAGGTGACCAATAAAACAAAGCTGAGGTTTCAGTAATATTTCAGCTTTGCCAGCAATAACGGTGTTGGCAATGAAGAAATAAAGAAGCAAATTTCTCTGTATCATTGCAAGGATGGAAATAAAGCATGTAACGGTTCACTGATGCTGGACTAGAGGACTAAACTACCTGCCATGAATGTGGAGACCCGTTTTTATCTGCTTTTGGACTTTTGGAGCTTAAGTTAATTTTCCGTAAAACGCGGAACCATGAGAACACTTAAAGGCGTTGTTTGCAAAAACAAACAAACAAAAAAAAATGATGGAATGTTTTTTGGAATGAAATAAATGCAGCTAAATCGTTGTTGCACTGTTTTGCAGCCATGGGTCCACAGAGGAGTTCTGAGGCGTGAACTGAGCCTGGTGCGCTTGTGGGCCTGGGGCCAGAATCAGCCTGCACGAGCTTCACCCACCTGACCCGAAGAGCTGAGCCCACGGTGGCAAACATGACGGAGAGAAGCACGCCTAAAGCCCCCACCCAGCCGGGCACATCTCTGCTCCCCCCTGAGCCCATCGACATCATTCGCATCAAGGCCCGCTCGCGACGGGTCCACCTTAACGTGGGAGGGCTCACGCATGAGGTGCTGTGGAGAACCCTCGACCGGCTGCCTAGAACCCGTCTGGGCCGGCTCAGGGACTGCAACACCCACGAGTCACTGCTGGAGATCTGTGACGACTACACCCTGAGCGAGAACGAGTACTTCTTCGACCGACACCCGATGGCCTTCTCCTCCATCCTCAACTTTTACAGGACAGGGAAGCTGCACATGATGGAGGAGATGTGTGCCCTCTCCTTTGGTCAGGAGCTGGATTATTGGGGGGTGGATGAGATCTACCTGGAGTCGTGTTGTATGGCACGCTACCACCAGAAGAAGGAGCAGATGAACGAGGAGCTGAGGAGGGAGGCGGAGACGCTGAGGGACAACGAGGCTGAGGACCAGGAGCAGGGCTGCTGCCTGGAGCAGAGACAGAAGCTCTGGGATCTGCTGGAGAAACCCAGCTCATCTGTGGCTGCAAAGGTCAAACACACACTCTGACATGTTGCACACACACACACACACACACACAAACACACCGCATGAAATGGCTAATAACGGTGATATTAACAGAATAAAACGACTAAAAAATTACAAGATGGCGAAGAGAAACTTGCTGAGCCGGTCCGCCAGCCCAGGAGGGCAATGAAGGCTCAACTTACTGGAAACAGATTAACGTGCACACCAGAATGAGAGGGAGAAGCGATTCCTTTGATATTTATCTTCTGGCTAGTCGATGGGCTCTGTTTGTTTGTTTGTGGGAGATCTTCGAGACCGAATGTAATGGGGACCTTTGACCTTACATGTATGCAGGTCAAACCATCTCACGTGACTCCAGCACACACGGAGCTCCTACCAGCAGCCCTTTCACAGCTCATCTTTATGACTGCCCCACAGAACAGGCAGTCACACCCTGTAATAACAACGTAATTACACAACTGTGTTACAATTAGTATTAATCTGTATCTCCTGATAATTGATGTATATATACTAGTGCAGATAACATCAGTCTCATTGAATAGACTGTCAAATATTAATATCTTTTTACTCTTAAAAGTGGTAAGAGTCACTTTTTTATCATCAAAAACACGATAAACTCCAGCTACAAAGACGAAAGTCATGACCAATTTTTCCTCACGCAGCAGCGGTGAGCACAAATGTCAGGTGACCTCCAGGCGTGTAGTTCAGGACTCTGTCCACCGTTAGAGCCTGAAGTTGTTCTAGAAATTCTTATTTTGACATGTGAGGGTCACTCACTTCGTTAGCACGCGGGTTGGTTCACCACAGCATCAGGAGCTGGTCTGATCATCTCCGATGACGCAGATCCAAATAGCGCGCTGATCATGGTGGCTCAGTGAGTCATTTCAGCCACATTTAAGTCTGGAAAGACTCCTTGAGTTAACATGACAGATCAAACTTCTCTCGTGTCTTAGTTTGGGTTCTTAAGGCTTCACGTGAGGCAAATTAAACGTTGCTAATGCGGTTGTTAAAGGGAACTATTTGCATCAGTTTAACTTGCAGATTAAACTGCACTGACCTCTATCCTGCTCATGTTAGTCTTGGCATGTTCATATTCATTATACACACACACACACACACACACACACACACACACACACACACACACACACACACACACACACACACACACACACACACGTAAACGAAAACCTGTCACCTGATCCCCGCCATCCCAACTCAACGTTTAACTCTAACCTTAATCTCAACCTAAACCCAATTCTGATCAAAACCAAGACCCTCTAAGAGACTTTTGAAGATGTGAGGACCACACAAGTGTCCTCATTCGTCAAAAATGTCCCCACGTTGGAGGTGAAACACACACAGACACACACACACACACACACACACTTAAATCTTAATCTCCTTCAGTCTGGACTTCCTCTGTACTACCTTGCAGGCTGGATTGTCGGTGTCTGACCCGCACGAAGGGACAGATCGGCGGAATAAAATGTGGCTGGTCTGATGTAGACACGAGCGTGACCATTTGCAGTAGAGCGAGTGGGAGAGACGGACCTGGATCCAGATTCTCCTCTAGAGTGCCTCCAGATTGAAATGGGTTCAAGTCTTGTTATCTGGAAGCAGTCCAGTAAAGGTCATAATCACCGGGAATAAAAGCCTAGTTCTTGAAGAAGGTTAAATGTCCATACTTAAATTACTTTCATTCCTTGTTAAATTAATACTGCAGATTTGCAGCAATTTAATTAAAATTCCTAAATATAATCCTCTTTCTGGATGTGCACCAACCATTTATGGATTCTTTTATTCCACTTTACCCCCACAAATGAAATAATCTCAAATAATCTTTGAATAATCTTAGTTTATAAAGGCCTAGTTTGTTTTAAATTACATTAACATTACATTTATACTGTATCTTGTGAAATACTTTCTCATTTATAAATTGTGTTACATGACTTATGCCTTAATTCAACTCATTGATCAATGAATTGAATGAAATATATTGATTAATGTTCTGGGCATTCCTGTCAATGTATCTGTTTCCATTATTATTATTATTATTATTATTATTATTATTATTATTATTATTATTATTATTATTATTATTATTATTATTATTATTATTATTACTGTGTTGTTAGCTATTACGTGGTTGTTTCACTAACTGATTCACGTCTTTTCTGTCGATCTGCTGAGTCTTAAATATAGAAGCATTAATTCTTCCTGTTGCAGTGCAACATGTAAAGCAGCTTCTGTGTTCCAGTGCTGCTTTAAATCTGCCTTTAAGTCTGCTGCACTTGTTGGCAGCCATTAAGCCCCTAAGACGGCCGAGGCGTGGGCGGACACACTCTGACACCAGCAGGCCTCATGTCCTTCACCATCCACACTCTGTGCCCCTCGTACATGCACTTGTAACGTAATTGTAGTGTGTTTTTAATTCATAGGGAATGTTTAGTCCAAATTTATTTGAATTTGGCCGACAGTTGGCTTAGTTCTCTTCCTTTTCCGGTTTCTTTCAGGTTCCATTTGTCGCCTTTTATTCTGCTGAATATATCAGAACAAAGGATTCAGTGTTATTGGGGCTGGATTTCTTTGTGTGTTTTGTTTGTATGTCACTTTCTTCGGGCAGGTCGTGCAGTGGTCGGACCCTGACCTCTTTAAAAGCACACAGTCATTGTGTTTGACCCTCTTGGTCAATTTATATTCTGACGATACCTGTTTCCTCTGGAGGGAAGAATGAGTAAAGCGCTCTCTATCCTTTCCAAAGATAGCAACCCAATCCTATTACAATTATCAAGAAACGTCCGAGCCAGAGCTGCAGAGACAAGATTCAAACTCTGCATACTTGTGTTACCGTCTTCGGCTTTGAAATCTCACCAGTCTGTACTTGTAATTCAGTACGTGTCTCAAGCGAATAAGCAACTTGTATTAAATACAGTATAAAATTATAGCAACAGTGTGTGCGCGCGTGTGTGTGTGTGTGTGTGTGTGTGTGTGTGTGTGTGTGTGTGTGTGTGTGTGTGTGTGTGTGTGTGTGTGTGTGTGTGTGTGTGTGTGTGTGTGTAAACCATTATAAGGCAACGGTATGGCATGACAAAACAAGGAAGTTGACTTCTTTGCATTATTTCCAGTCTGTCCACCGCTTTAGTATGAACAGATGGCAAATCATCATTTCTATTATCACTTTTATTATATTGAGACATTTCATCATTAAGGAATATCTGTAGTTTTTTTTTTTTCTTTAGTGATGCAACTTTTAATTTCCCTACATTTTGATTTTTACCTTTAAATTCAGTTCCTGATTACAGTCACACAATTTTTTATGTCTGCTTTCTCTTCTGTTGTGCATTTGTGTTATCTGCCTTTTTCTGGACTCTTCCATCTCCTTTCTGTCTTTACATTATATTTTTAGACTGTTTGCCATGCTGGTCTCAGCTCTCTCATGTTTAATCCTGCATATTTCTTTTAGATTTTTTACTAATCCTTGAATTGAAAACACCAACACAGATGATGATGATGATGATAATAATCCTTTATATCGTCTTATATTGCAGGTCCTGGCCATGATCTCCATCCTGTTCATCATCATTTCCACCATCTCCTTGTCCTTGAACACCTTGCCAGAGCTCCAAGTCGTAGATGAATTTGGCGAGTTTAACGACAATCCCAACCTAGCCAACGTGGAAGCCATCTGCGTCACCTGGTTCACCCTGGAGTACATCCTACGCCTGCTCTCAGCCCCCCAAAAGTGGCATTTTATCAAAGCTCCATTGAATATCATTGATTTGCTGGCTATCCTGCCTTACTTTGTCACTCTCTGTCTGACTGAGTCCAGCAAGAGTGTGATGCAGTTTCAAAATATGCGCCGTGTGGTCCAAATCTTTCGAATTATGAGAATCTTGAGGATCCTAAAGTTAGCCAGGCATTCCACAGGGCTCCAGTCCCTGGGTTTTACTCTACGAAGGAGCTATAATGAGTTAGGACTTCTGATCCTGTTTTTAGCAATGGGCATCATGATCTTCTCCAGTCTGGTGTTCTTTGCTGAGAAGGATGAAGAAGCTACCAAATTCACCAGCATCCCTGCCTCATTCTGGTGGGCCACCATTACCATGACCACTGTTGGCTATGGAGACATCTACCCAAAAACCCTGCTGGGGAAGATTGTGGGAGGGCTTTGCTGCATAGCGGGTGTGCTAGTCATTGCCCTTCCCATCCCCATCATTGTCAACAATTTCTCAGAATTCTACCGGGAGCAGAGGAGGCAGGAGAAAGCCATCAAGAGGAGGGAAGCTCTTGAAAGGGCCAAACGCAGCGGGAGCATCGTTTCCATTACGCCAAAGGATGCTTTTGCACGGAGCATGGAGCTTACAGACGTCTTGGTGGAAAAGAGGGGGGAGGAGAGCAAGTGCCCAGTGGACCCTCACCAGTCACCAAGTCGCTGGAGTTACCACAAACACTACACGAATGATGTGCGCAACCCAAGCACCGCCCTGCAATCTCATTACAAGGAGGTGACTCAGCTGGGCTCCCCTCAACGAGTCAATCCTTCTTCGAACAGAAGCACGCCCCAACACCTCAACACGAAGCCGCTAGACGATGCAAACAAAGAGGCGGCGGCGCTCCAACAGCAGCAAGAAAGAGCCGTGAAGGAGCAGATGGAGATGAGCACGCTGCGTCCAAACCAAACGTCTTCAGCCGAAGTCAACAACACCAGGAAGTCCTCCAACGCGGCAGAGCTGCTTTCGGCGGAAAGAGGGGGAGGAAGTTCTCTGCCCTCTCTTTCCGAAGAGCTAACGAGTGGCGTGAGGCAGCAGCGCATCCCCCCTCCCTTAGATCTGAGTCAGATCAGCACTCTGGAGGTGAAGAGGAGCGCTGATAGCATCCATCCAATCCGCACTGTCAGGGAGGGACTCTACGAGTCGGTGTCCACAGGGACTGGAGACACTGGTTTAATGCCTCACGGCGTTGGGAGTTGCGGAGCATCTTATGACAGCCTCTGTCAGTCGTTGCAAGTGTACAGTAGCTCCCCAAAGTCAAGAGGTCTCAAGGTTGATTTCCCTGGAACCCAAGATGACATGTTGATGGCTGTAATGGCGCCCGTGGCAACACCAGCCTCCACAGGCTCGACCAGGTGTGTTCAGCTGTTGTCCGAGGATATGGGTCCCAAAATCTCCACATCTCCCAACTTAGCACTACAGGAAGGTACCTCTCCAAAGCTTCTACTCAAATATGCACCGGAGGGGCAGCAATCTTACAGTTCATGCTACTCCCAGGAGGGGGAGGACGGCTCAGCAGCCAGGAGCTTAGAAGGTGAAGGACAGCTCACAGGCTTAAGTCATCAAGGAAGGAATCACATGGAAAGGTCTGCTGTCGGCTCAGGCAACAGTGCTAGCCCGCTGACGCCGAAAGCCAACTCACTGAGGTGCACCCAGGAGCTACTGACTACTGAGGGAGGGCAAGAAGGTGGTGCAGCAGACCAGAGTCAAGAGAACCACATCGCTGGGGATAGAAGCCCGACACCACCGTGTGAAACCAGCATGTGAGGGGGGGGGGGGAGATGGAAAGGCTTAAAAATATATATATTCATGGCTCAAGAAATGGAAAAGCTATTAGGTGGATAATTACGAGATAAAATTTTGATGAAGCTTTTTTTTTTGAGAAACGCAGCAGTGGAGAAGCCGGTTTCAATGCTGCCACCTGGCGTTTGTACTGGGCATTGAAAGGAGTTGTCTGCCCACTCTGGGTGGGAAAGATGGCGTCTGATGTCAATGCTTCTGAATACTTCTGGCATCAAACGAGGACAGGGTATCTGTACTTTAGCACAAATATAAGCATAAGTGAAGCCTTGAACGAAAAAAACTACCCCGAAGAAGCTTTCATATGCCACACAAAGGAAAGACGATGCCAGCAAATAGCAAACTTTTTACAACTGCCTCAATAGCATTTAATTATTTTTTCTTTAAAAAAAGAGAAAAAATGGGGGAAAAAATATGGGTCTTATTTCTGTTTTATAGATTTTGTTTATTTGCGATACAGGAGGGAAAGACCCATCCTTAAGACTCTGGGAGACACAAGCAGCACTGTGTTGTCCAGCTGGACATCTGCTCTACCTTGAAACCTGTTGTTGTGTCAGTGCTTCAACAAAGTGTCTGCTTCATGTGCTGTTTTTTTATATTGGTCTGCATCTTAACTGCAGGAATAAAAATGTGTGTATTTGTTCGTTATAAGGCGCAGTGAAATGACAAAGATGGACGATATTGTGAGTCATCACACTGTCATGCAGTCATGTCATCATAGCATCACAGAGCCAGAATTGTTCTAAAGAAACAAGAGTTTTCACTTAAACTAAGTTTAAGAGGGCGGGTGATATTATGTGCTAAATGATTTCTGTTTTGTTTTTTTTCATATTTTTTCCATGAATTCGACCAGCAGCACAAACAGACAACATGAACAGGCACAACACCCAAATAATCAAGTGCTTCTCTACAGGCATTTATTATTTAGGTACTTCAGATCTTTGACTACTTTTAACTGTATTAAATCAATCAGTAAATTTGAAAGTACTACTTACTACCTTTTCAGATTTTATGAGAATTATTTTTATTCAAAGATTAAAAATATAGGAGAAAAAGGTTGTGAACTACCTTTCATATTCTGCTGATCATATTCTAATTATTATCTATAGTTTGTATAATTAGCAATGATGACAAACTATGATATGCATTATGGTACTTGGTATCTACTTTTTAAATTTTACTCCTGATTTCACGCACACAACAGAAATCTGGCTTTATTTTGTTGACATGGAGGTCACTCACACATTCAAGTATGAGGTACAAAATTGTTTTACATAAAATGAAGAAGCAAAAGAAGACTTCAAATGTAAGATATTTAGAGGATGACAAAATTCACGCTTCTTGTATCAGTTGGCTGCATTCATATTGTTAAACCTTCCTCAATTACATAATTGAACAGCCGTGAAAACACAGTAAAAGTCTATTTGCATTATTAAAACAATGGGAAAGATTGCCAAAATAACACAATAACAACAGAGATAATAAAATGAAGCTATGACATCTTATTTATCTACCATTGAATGATTTAATTCCTGAATTAAGCGAACATATGTGTGATGCTGTGAGCTATTTTGAATTATTGTGTGATTACTGAAGAGTGAATGATGAACTCTAATTGTGTATCTCGTGGGTGCCGAGTGTGTAAACGTAGAACAAGAGTGCCCCCTACAGGCACTCTGAAAGGGCACCTAAAAGAAGGACCTTGTGCCTCTTCAGCACTCTAAGTTTATTTAATGGACTGTTTTTATTTATTAGACACATGCTGACGCGCTAAAAGAAAACAACCCCACATTTAATCCACAACAGAGTACAATATGTACCGTGACTGTACATAAATATGTCCACTTGCTTCTATAAATGTCAGTTTTTTGTCTGAAATTGGAATTATTTGTGGGTGACACCTCAGTAATATTCTTAAAGGGTGCCTTTTCAGAAATAGACATTTATGAGAAGGTGGGCAAACCTCTATCCTTAGTTTCTTTTCTTTTAATCTCTCTTTAGTGGATATACTGATTTGGAAGTTATTGTGTGGTGCATATCTTTACATTTGTGTGGTTAATTAACATAACTCAATATCAGACAAGTAGTTTTAATGCGACAGTTCTAAACTATGATTGTGCCACAGTGTAACTTCTTTTTCATCCAATAGGGAATTTATCCAGCGTTGGATGCTGCACAGGACAGATACAATACAATAAAATGGTTGGGCGAATATGGCTTCACAATTATAGGATTATAGTGAGAAATACTTTCATTTTATCAAACTCAGCACATTATGCTGTAATTTCTTGGGTTTACAGCACCTCTTTAATGGATGATGTAATTTAGTGTGTAATTCAGAAAGGAAAAGGTCATACAAAGATGTCACAAACTATTAAAGAACACCAGTATAGAAACATTAGAAATGCCTTATCTTTTAGTAGAGGGGTAACAAAACTAACCATTTGAAAAATGATGTTTTTGTGTGTGTGTGTGGGGTGGGGGGGTGGGGGGGGTGTGCTACATGTGGCTTCGTCATACGAAGTTGAAGATCTTCATCCTCTACTTCTACTTCATTTAAATCCACCTTCTCTAACTGTTTTTTTTTAAACCATGGTCGATGTAAGAATGAAGCTTCACATTAAAGGTCAACATCCTGAGAATATACCACTGACACCTGATCTACTAGTCAAAATAAATGTGCAAATGTGCTTATGTTTACCTGCTTTATTTCAAACTGCACTTTACTCTGCTGCAACATCACATCTTCATTCCCCGAAAACAACGGTAAAAGTTGGATAAAATTGTAGCACACACACACGAAAACAGCTCATCTTCTGATTCTTACTGACAGTCAGTCTTTTTTTCCTCCTCCTGTTCATTATTATGTCTCTGTTTGTGAAGCCGGTGTAAGATGCAGATAGACGAAAGAGCAGCACTGAGGTTGGAATTTAATTTGAATTTAGGAAAAAGTAATGATATCATGAAGAGCTATTTATTTAAAAAACTTGAAACTATACATGATAAATATAGGTTATTATAGTTTGTGATCCCGGCAATGGGTGCACAGTTTAAAGGTATTATACACAGACACGTACAGAACCTGCTTTCAATTTGAACAGGCAGGAAAACTGTGATTTTAGATGAGAGTTTGCTTCAGTGTGTGTGTGTGTGTGTGTGTGTGTGTGTGTGTGTGTGTGTGTGTGTGTGTGTGTGTGTGTGTGTGTGTGTGTGTGTGTGTGTGTGTGTGAAATATTGACAGCATCACCTCTCTTTCATACACACTGGTCATTGTGCAGACAACCTACAGCATGTATTTGTCAGGTGACGTAATCTTAGCCGGTATACGTCGACCAAGGAGAACATAATTGCTCGCGTTATTGCGAACGTTGCTCGTTCTAATTTGAATGTTCCTCCCTGAGGTGGCGCCATAGACAGCCTTCCAGCCCCCTCCACCTCCACCTCCACCTCCCCTCCCCTCCCGTGGCCCCCAGCCTCCCCCTGGACCATCTGTGTGCTCTCCTCCGCCCCCCGTAACATTCTGAGGAACCCCTGTATTGTTGTCTGGACCGTACCAAGTCTCGGAGCAGTGGGGGTGTATTGATTAGCCAGGCACTTGAGCAGGTGGACACACAGTTCTTGTATTTTCTGGAGGGGTGATCATGCACTTAGAGCGGCCCCGGGCCCGGACAGAACCGCAGCCCATATCGCCTTCCGGACTCCCGTCGGAGTGCTGTTGAGCAACCTGATAAACAGGGGAGACGACGCGCAGGGAAGGAAGGAAGGAGCGGATCACAGCATCTGTCGGCGGCGTGATCAGCGGGCAGACGGGCACCGGCGCGCTCTTTGGCCGATCTGCTGGGTTCGTCTTCGGACTGAAGATGTTTGGTCCGTCCGGTCTGTTCTGGCTGTCGGTCCTGTGGAGCATCATCTGCTCCTGCAGCCCTGCGTCCTCAGCATCCCGTAAGTAGGCTATCGCACG
>BJFM01002941.1:138498-164787 GCA_016586285.1 Arothron firmamentum
AACGAAAAGAAACAATGTCAGGTTTTAGGCTATTTTGATCAAAGACAGCGAGACGTGTGCAGACTTAATTCAGTGTAATGTTAAATTGGTAAATCATTTTTTCGAAGCAACTCAGTTGTGACGGTTCGGACTATGGAATGTGTAACGACAGTGCAAGTCCTCACAAAGATAGAACTACAAGTGTGTGTGTGTGTGTGGGGGGGGGTCCCGTTAAAGCAACAGCTCAGCCAATCAGACAGCAGCCACTGCGCTGCTTTAATCAGGTTTCAATTGAAAAACCTGCAAAAAACTCCGCCTTGAAGAGCGGAGCGGTTAAAAAAGAGGAGTGGAGAAGAGTAACGACTTTGTCTCTGACCGGGACCTCCAGGGTACTTCCTGAACGCCGGCACGCGGTCACCGCAGCGGTCCTTCCAGGGCTGCATGCAGATGATCCACATTGACGACCACCTGGCCGACCTCAGGGCTGTGGAGCAGGGCCTCATGGGAACTTTTGAGAACGTCAGCTTGGACATGTGCGCCATCATAGACAGGTATTCCCCGCACATCCCGGCGCTTCCTCCGCCTGCTAGCAGCGACTAACGCAGCCTGTGTGCGCGCGTGTGTGTGTGTGTGTGTGTGTGTGTGTGTGTGTGTGTGTGTGTGTGTGTGTGTGTGTGTGTGTCACGGCAGGTGTGTTCCTAACCCCTGCGAGCACGGGGGCTATTGCTCTCAGACCTGGGACATGTTCTCCTGCAATTGTAGCGGCACCGGCTACGCTGGAGCTACCTGCCATACCTGTAGGTGCATCTGCTTCTTTTCTTTTCTTTTCTTTTCTTTTCTTTTCTTTTCTTTTCTTTTCTTTCTTGTCGTATTTTAGACTTTAGCCTCAACTCGAGGCCAGACCAGGCCCGGGTGCTTTTGTCGATATCAGAGCTACTTAGGAGCAGAAGCTTTCGATCGTGCGCGGACACACTGCGGGTTTCTGCTGAGCTGTGTGTGTTTGTGTGTGTGTGTGTGTGTTTGTGTTCCCTGCAGCCATGTATCAGCAGTCCTGTGAGGAGTATAAGCACCGAGGGAGGAGCTCGGGGAGCTACTGGATCGACCCGGATGGCAGCGGTCCCGTTGCTGCCTTCCAGGTCACCTGCGACATGACAGGTGAGCCGGTTCTCGGTCCCCCGGAGACGAACTCCGATCTCGACGGGTAAAAGCAGCCGCGTTTACGAATCTGAGGTCTCTGGTCTTCAGGGGAAAAGGTTTGGACCACGCTGAAGAACAACGTGTCTCCTCAAACGCCAGTGATGAGCGCGGAGGGAAACGGGAAGGCGGCGCTGCAGGTCTCCTACAATGTGACAGACGAACAGGTACGCTGGCAAAAGAGCAAATCGCACCCGCAGTTCACGTTAACGACGCCCGTAGCACAATTATGAACACAAATCAACCATTAGGGTATCTTAAACATTCAGATTTTTACTGCTTTTATTCATTTCTTTGTTGATTTTTTTTTTATTAACAAGTTAAAAGTAAATTTTTCCATTTTAGTGGTTTAAAATTGCAGTACAAACTGAGCAGCTATTTAGAACAAAGTGTGAATAAAATTGAATTATATTTGTATTTTATATTTTATATTATAAAATTGAAGCTTTGATGTCCTCCTCAGATGCTGTCGGTCACCAGTAGCGCCGAGCACTGTGAGCAGTACGTGGCCTACGCCTGTCGAATGTCCCGTCTGCTCAACTCTCCAGGTAACGCCTTCCAAACGCTCCGCGGATCAAAGCCGTCCAGGCGAACGAATCGAGCATGACTGTGCGCGTGTGTGAACTGAGCCCGGAACTTTGGGTTCTCTCCCAGACGGGGTCCCGTTCACCTGGTGGGTAGGGAGAGCTAACGAGAGGCACAGCTACTGGGGGGGCTCCGGACCTGGCATACAGAAGTGTTCCTGTGGCATCGAGCACAACTGCACCGATCCCAAACACGACTGTAACTGTGACGCTGACCTGCGTACTTGGTGAGTACGCCACACATGCGCCCCCCTCCCCCGCGTCAGATCTGACAGCGATGGCATTTTAGCCTGGAAACAATCCGGGCCGGATTAAATAGTTCACCGGGCCACAGGTGGCCCCCGGGCCTCAGTTTGCCCACCTCTGATCTACAGTCTATGCTTAGTAAAGAAAAAGGGTGTCAAATGTGTGGGTCTGGAACCAATCACAGCGCTAGGACGTTAGTTTTTATAGTTTAAATACCAGAGTTTCATAAGAGGAATAGCCTTTTTTACATGGCGGAGTAGAACATGGACTGTGTCCAAAAGGATCTCTGAATTCCAGTTGTTGTTTTTTGTTTTTCTTTTCTGTGTGCGTGCATGTGCGCGTGCACCCTCAGGAGGGAGGATGCAGGTCTGCTGGTGTATAAAGACCATTTGCCGGTTAATCAGGTTGTCGTCGGCGACACGAACAGAGGCGGATCGGAGGCCAAGCTGACGGTTGGACCGCTCAGGTGTCGGGGGGACTGTGAGTGTCTGCAAGAAACACACGTCTGTTTTTTTTTGGTTTTTTTTTACCTTTTCGTCGCTGAAGTCCGTCCGCGTCTGCTTGTTTTCTCCTGTAGGGAATTTCTGGAATGCTGCGTCGTTCAGCAGCCCTGCGTCCTACCTCCACTTTCCTTCATTTAGAGGAGAAACCAGCACCGACATCTCCTTCTACTTTAAAACATCGTCGACTCACGGAGTCTTTCTGGAGAACCTGGGACTCAAAGACCTCCTTCACATTGAATTGAGAGGTGTGTGTATGTGTGTGTATGTGTAGTTATGCTAGTAAATATATAATTAACAGCATTTCAGCCTCTCCGGCTCTTAATCAGGTGTGATAAACACAAAGAAATGAAAAAAATGGCCTCCGTGTTGCGTTAGTGGTTGTGTCCTGAAGTCCGTTCGCTGATGTGCGATGGCAGGAGGCTCGGTGGTGCTGTTCTCCTTCGACGCGGGTGAGGAGCGGGTGGAGCTCAGCGTCCGTTCGCCGCGACCTCTGAATGACGACAAATGGCATCGCGTGGAGGTCGAGAAGAACATCCAAGAGGCGGCGCTGCAGCTGGACGGACAGTACCGAGAGGTCCGACCTTCGTCTCCTCAAGGACGCACCAAGCTGGAGTTCTACAGCGACCTTTACGTTGGTGGGACACACTCCTGCAAGGACGCGTCGTCGACGTCCCAGGCGCTGTAGCGCCGTCGTTTATCGGGTCTTGTTCTTCCTTACGTTCCAGGCGCTTCCAGCGGTCAGAGGGGCTTCCTGGGTTGCATGCGAGCGCTGAAAATAAACGGCGTGACCTTTAACCTGAAGGGCCAAGCGGAGGCCAGTCCGGACGTGAGTCCAGGCTGCCGGGGCCACTGCAGCAGCTACGGGACGCACTGTCGCAACGGAGGGACGTGCGTGGAAAAGTACAACGGATACTCCTGCGACTGCTCTCTCAGCGCGTACGACGGCCCCTTCTGCACAGAGGGTAACGCCCCGCTCGCTAACCGGGCGCCTGAAAGCATCGCACCGAGCTAGCGGAACGCAAAAAAACATGTCCCGTTGCCGTTGTCTGCCGCTGTCCTTTAGACGTGGGTGGTTACTTTGAGACGGGGACCCTGGTCCGGTACGACTTCCCGCCAGAGGCTGCCAATTTTGCGCTGTCTGAAACCAAGAGCCAGGCAGGAATCGGCTTCCCGCACGGAGCCAACCTGACCCGAGAGGAGCTGGTCTTCAGCTTCAGCACCACCAGTACTCCCAGCATCCTGGTCTACGTCAGTTCAAGGACGCAGGACTACATGGCTGTCGTGCTGAAGCACAATGGTAGGCCTGTGGTTGACGCTCTGCCTTATTGTTGCGTTTCATGAACTGCTAACGTACTGTTAGCTGGTATCTGTGTGTTCAGGCACTCTCCAGATCCGCTACAGTCTGGGGGGCCTTTCGGAGCCATACACCATAGATCTTCACCAGCGTAACATGGCCAACGGACAGCCACATTCTGTCAATGTAACCAGGAACTTAAGGGAGATACGGCTACAGGTTAGTACGGTGGTGGGCAGTTATTTACCCTGAAGGGCCACGTTGGGTTTTAGATCTTGATGAAGGGGCCAGCCAGGTGGTGCAGGATAACTAAAAATCCTGCTTGATGGACTATTGACTGAGAAAATATTGAGTAGAGGCTGTAAATTGGTCCAACTAGAGATGGATGTTGAGGCTCCAAATGATGTTTGGCCCCACCTTCTTGAGAGGACATGTTAGCATGCTAGGTGAAGGGGGGGTCTGAACTTTTATCTAACCATTGAAGCTTACAACCCTCTGAAGGCTCTGCGGGCCGGATTAAGTAGTTCATCGGGCCTCATGTGGCCCTCGGGCCTCAGTTTGCCCACCTCTGGGTTAGTATCTGCAGTTATGGCACAGACTCGTCTGAATGCTGAAAAGGTAGATTTCTAATATGTAAAAACAACAAATCAACAAGGAGCAATCACCCACTCACACTCACGCAAACAAAAATTGTTGTTTTTTTTTTCCCAGTTGGACCATTACCCAGTTTCCACATATACGCTTCCTGAAGAATCGGACACCCAGTTCAACTTGGTCAAAAGCATCTTCCTGGGGAAGGTTTTAGGTCAGTGCCTGTGTGTGTGTGTGTGTGTGTGTGTGTCTGTGTTGTGTGTGTGCGTGGGTGTGCTTTTTGTTGTTTTCACACCAATCTCACCTGTTACAGCTCTTTTTTGAAGGCGATTGCTGGTGTAAGACTCAGTTTTCTCCACCAAACTCCATCCAGTCCCCCCCCCACACACACACTTTGCTTTCTCAAGTTTCTAATGCGTCATGAAAAACACAGACCAGAGAGAAGATTTTTAGGATTCACACTGGCCCTCGTTTATCAACCGTGCGCATGGCGGAAAACTGCGCGCACGGCCATTTTCCCGCAAGGATCGGCAAACAAACAAACCTCAAACTGGTCATTAAGCACAGGCAGCCAGGTGTTCCATATACAGAATAAATATAAACGAATACCACTGAATAAAATAAATTGACTTCTGCCACAGAGCAACCGCGTGCACACGCGCACACTGTGGAACGCCCGTCCCTGTTCAACCTCCACCCCAGACTCCAGGGGAACAACCTCCAGCTCAAAAATGTGTCGTTTCTTTCTCCGGTTTCTCCTCTAAATGCTTGGCTTCAGTGGGCGGAGCCTCTGAAACATGAATATTTAAGGGCGGGGCATGTTAATGAGACATCAAGCCCCGCTGATTCGTACGCCGGGATCGGTCAGTTACGAAATTCTCCCGTGCTCAGATCCGCGCACGTTCCGACGCGAGACCGATAAACGAGGGCCGCTGTGTGCTCCCAGCGCCATTTTGTTGGCCGCATTTTGCAAGTCAGGTAAGGAAGATGACGGCTGAGGGTTAGTTCTTCTCCCGGCGTCCCTGCTGTTCCAGCTCGATCGACCATTGAAGAAAACGGGAAACCTGAAAAGCCTGCCGACACCAATGTGTGCCTCCAACATACCTTTGATAGGACATATGATGAGGCATTGTTGTTAAATTGTTTTCGATGATTGTGTGTAATAATATTTTTCTTTTTTCTCCTAGAAACAGGACAGATTGACTCCGTCCTGATCGACCGCTACAACACCCCAGGCTTTGTGGGCTGTTTGTCCAGAGTGCAGTTCAACAGCGTGGCGCCGCTGAAGGCCGCGCTGCGCTCGGGCCAAGGAGCGCCCGGAAGCGCTAAAGGCATTCTGGTCCCATCTAACTGCGGAGCCGCACCCTTGACCATCAGTCCGATGGCCTCAGCCGCCGACCCGTGGCATTTTGAAGCCGGTAGACACGCTCAGATTGATGCCCCAGAATAATGAAACATGACGGGGACGCCACATTTAACAGCGTGTGTGTGTGTCTGTGCAGCTGGAGCTCTTTCCCCCTTCAACGAGGACAAGGCCGCCGATGAGGAAGTAGATCGGAACTCTGCTGTCGTCGGAGGTAAATCTCACACACCCACATCGTTTAATTCAAGTTTGAAGCCGTGGCCGAGCTGGTGAGAGGTTAAACTAAACCACATACTGCATGAGACAAAGATGTTGGTTAAAACGCAGACATTTTAATGCCACATTTTAGTTGGTATGAAGCAGAGGTGGGCAAACTGAGGCCCGGGGGCCACACGTGGCCCGGCGAGCTATTTAATCTGGCCCGCAGAGCCTCACAATCATTTCTTTAAAAGCCAAATGAAGAGGGTTGTCAGCTTGATTGCTTAGAAAAAGGTTCAGCGCCCCCCCCCCCCCCACACACACACACACACTTCACCTAGCATGCTAACATGTCCTCTCAAGAAGGTGGGGCCAAACATCATTTGGAGCTTCATCATCCATCCCTAGTTGGACCAATTTACAGGTTCTGACTCCACTCATCTCTCTGATGCTTGTCAGGCATCGTCTCCATGGTGATCTTCGCCGTCCTCTGCATCATGGTGCTCGTGGTGCGGCACATGTTCCGCCACAAAGGTTCCTACCACACCAACGAGGCCAAGGGCGCCGACTCGGCAGATTGCGCGGACGCGGCGATCATCGTCAGCGACCCCGCCTTCACCGAAACCATCGAGGAGAGCAAGAAGGAGTGGTTCATCTGATTGGCCGCCGGAGACGGACACGGCTGGGGGACGCAGGCCAGCCGCGTTTGCAACCCCCTCCGGGGCAGTTTACGCCAAAACTTTACGGACAGCGGACTTGTTGACGACGCAGCATGGGTGTGAAAGCAGCTTTATTCCCGGTGGAGGCGCCAGAGCAGAGCAACCTTCAAGCAGAGGGTCGCAGCTAGCAAACTTTGGACGGATGTGTTTCATTTGAAGAGATTTCTGTCGGCGACTTTATTTATTTACTTCTCTATTTATTTATTTATTCATCTTTGTTTGTCTGCCTCTCACATGGTAACTGCAGATAAGATTCCAGCACTTCCTCAAGTATTTAATTAACGCAAAGGTTTATTCGTTTATTCTAATAAGCTCCTTCTTTTGTGCAATATGATAATATATCAGATAACTATGGTGTTAATGGTTGATCATCCATCCGTTAAAACCGCCCCACCATATCCGCTTCAGTGCCAGGGAATATCCTTTTACTCTACCTGCTTTCTTAAGATAATTGTCTTATTTTATATTTATTCATTAGCTTTTGTTTTTAGTGCCTGTGTGTGTGTGTGTGTGTGTGTGTGTGTGTGTGTGTGTGCGTGCGTGCGTGCGTGCGTGCGTGCGTGTGTGGGAGATGCAGCCATCAATTTGTTCACATTTAGAAAAGTATTGAGGAATCTCAGACAGAATACAAGAAATACAGTTATACATGTATTTATTTTTCTAATTTATCTTTCCATCTTCCTACTTGACTGTCTGCTCCTACTGAACCCTACTCATGGCTCCATGTTTGTTAGTGAAGAGTTCAACTCTGATTTATTTACCAGTTTCTCTTTGTTTTACTTCCTTCGACATGTAACGGAAGTTTAAAATGAACTACAGGGGCCTTCATATTCCAAGAAAACTGCTATTTCAAAGTCCTACATTTGGAAGAAGCTTCATAAATTGGGATAAAGGAATTATATGAAGGAAGAGGAAAAATATTGAATCTCCAACAATATTAATAACAATAATAATGACAAGTGAAACTTTACCAAGACAATCCTTTTGGTGCAACCTTAATAAAATGGGCTTTTAACAGCTGTTGAGCTATTCTCAAAACATCGGGGATGGATATTTGTTTCCAGGAAGTTTTTACAGAGTGCAATAGTGAAAAGAAAAGCACAGAAGAACCATAACTGTGAAAAGTTCAGCGTTATGGTGACGTGACTGATGGGACACAATAACTCAGCAGGCATAGATGCACATGAATGAAATAAGAACTTTTGGGTGAAATTTCATTGAAATGAAATTTAAATCTGAAACAAGATGAATCTCCGTTTGTGATCAAATTCATTTAGCTTACATTGAGTGTAATATCTTTCCTCATCCTTTATAGAGAAAAAATGCCCATAAATTTGCATTGGTAGAATGAGAATATTCAGACTTGGAATGTGATCCTCCTCCTTTGCTCTTTGCTCTCCTCACACAGACACACACACACACATTCACAGGAGTTTACTTCACTAACGTAGGAACGTTTTACAGAGTTAAAACGTGAGCCTGAAAGCTTTTCAAAATCGGTTTGAGGTGGATTCCAGAAGATCATCTTGGTGCCTTCAGCTCACAAACAAACAAGCGATTCTTTCCAAATAAAGAGAAATCCAGAAGTTTATATTTTCCACTATCGCAGCGGCTCAAACGTGAAAAGAGGCTGTGGGCAGGTTTCCACGTATGAATGCGGTTGTGCAAGTTAAAACATTAGTAGCCCGCTTTAAAATCTGGAAATTCACCTGCTGTGTGTTCTGGATGACCCATTCATTAATTATTATGTCATTCGTTTTCCATCTTAAGAGATGCAAGCGTCGTTAGCACCCCCTTAGCATTCAAACTGCATTTAGAATAGAAAGAACCTGCAGATGCTGAAGTCTTAAAATGACCCGGGTTTGTGACCCCGAGCTGGCTGAGCAACAGCTGAACGCTTCAGGAGCCAGGATTTTATCGATGTGTTCCTTTAAAAGAATGTTTGTCGACTCCATCCGAACTCTGGCTGACACGGTGACATTTGATTGTATTTGTCTTTCTTTACGGTCATCCGCTGAATGTCACCATCGCCTTTTTCTTCCTCAAACTTCGCCAGACTCTTTCTGTTCTCAACGCGTCTCTGTCTGAAATATTGTGATCGGGTGTATTTGTCATCGTTGATCGAAGAACGGCCCATCATGCCCAGTTAAACCAGCAAAGCAGGCAGAAGGTCACATGGTCTGTGGACTGGACAGAGTGACATTGACGTGCACTTTTGAACTTTATTTTAGACAAGCTTTTGTACATACAACACCACATTTGAGTAAGAAACGGAACAAAACTTGCTTGTGTGCCTACATGTTGCATGAACATGCTCAATATTTCACTTTCACACTTTGTGGGATCACGAGAAACCGAGGCTGATGATTAGAAATAAAACACTTCTTGAACGCTTCTAACCGAAGTGTTTCACTAGAAACACTCACAGCTGATTCTGTCTTCCTTTCTATTGAGCTGTAGCCAGGAATTCAACACGCAACTCAGCAATCGCGAGCAAAAATATTGTTTTGCTAAGTGCTGCTTGATGAGATTTATCTGAAATGAAACAGTGGTAACGAGAACTCTTATTATGAGGATGAGCAAACAATTTTTATTTACCACTGCATACAAAAACAATCAAACATGGATAAAACAGACTATAGGGCCTCGGAGCAAAAGAGAATTTGCTCCAGTATTTAAAGAAACAAAAATACATTTCAAGATTATCAGCTATCAGATCTTATCAAGCTGCCGAAATAAGCAGTCACGGTCTTCAGCTTGTTGTTGAGGAAGTTCTGCTCCACCTCCACTTTCCCCCCTGGTCCAGCCAAAGAGGCCACCTGTTGAGAGACACGTCACAAAGCAGTAGCCCCCCCCCGGTAAAGGTTAAAAAATAAATAAAACATCATGTTGCGATGCAAAAACACCATCTACACACCCACCTGATCCATGTCGGTGTTGCGAGGCAGAAAATACACAATGTTGTCTGAAATCATCTTGGACAGACGGAAAATTTCAAATGTGTTAAATGTTAAGGGAGACAAATGTCCAGCGTGTGTCCCAACTGTCCCACGGGCCTTTGGGAGGAGCGAGCTACATCTAAGGGCGAGGAGGGAGGGACGAGCAGCAAAAGGATATCCATCAGGCTCCATCATGGTCTTGATGTCA
Source organism: Arothron firmamentum (assembly GCA_016586285.1). Lineage (NCBI taxonomy): Eukaryota > Metazoa > Chordata > Actinopteri > Tetraodontiformes > Tetraodontidae > Arothron > Arothron firmamentum. Next base: position 148,317 of record BJFM01002941.1, read on the forward strand.
AACACGTCAGCGCTTAGGTACTCGGGTCCTCCCCACGGGGGCGAAAGGAAGACCACGTCGCCGCGGAGACGGGGCGCCAGGCGAAGGAAATCCCCTTGCACGAAGTCGATTCTGTCAGCGACGTTATAAACTCCGGCGTTGTGCTGCGCCAACTCCAACCGCTCCGCATTTATGTCAATGGCCAGTACTGTGGAGAAAAAAAGAGAAAGAATACGGAAGCACATTGCTGTGTAAGACCTTCTGAAAGGGACATTTTGATTCAAAACGGTTCAAAATAGCCGAGAAACAGTGGATTAGAAACTAGGTATAACATCACTGAGATGCCACCCTCTCCTCTGTCAGTGGACACAGACACAGACACCATCCGCAAATGGAAATTCTCCAGCCCAAAACTGCGTTTTGCTCCTTTTGAAAGTCAAAACCAAGGAGCCGGCAGGATGGGTCCGGAGCGGAGACCTTCTCTGTGGGATTGAGTCCGCTCTGAACATTCTGGGTGGAATGAAAACTGGCTTCACTCAAGCTGAAGCAGCAAGTCTGGCCAGTCTAATCCAAACGCTCACAGAGTTCACGATTGAGGTCAATTATCTGGGCACGAAAACCTGCGCCGGCATGAATGAGGCCACCAAACAGCAACCGTTTTAAGACGGAACCCTGGGTGGGGCAGATGTTTAACGCCCCGACACAGTTTTATTCCGGCTCACCTCTTTTTCCGGTCAGAGCGAACTGGATGGCATTCCCTCCGACCCCGCAGAAGGCGTCGATGACCAGCTGAGCCTGACGGAAGCTCCGCTCCACCCTGAGAGCGATGTGCTCGGCAATCCTCTCCGGAGTCACCGAGAACCAGCCCTCTGAAACACACAGCCAGAATGGAGGTCAGCGTAGGTCCCGGTCCCGGTCCAGGTCCAGGTCCAGGTCCTGATGCTCAAAAACAGCACAGAATCGGCCGGACGGCTAAGGTGCAGCGCTGACCTCTGTCCAGTTTGATCCCTTGGTCGAAGCGGGAGAACAGCCTGTAGCGCTGGGCCCAGTACTTAGCCAGCTCTGGTTCCGAGGCCATTTCTGCTGGGACCTGATGCCTCTTCATGTGCTTGTTTTTCTTCCGCTTTCTTGCCTTTTTCCCTTCTCTCACGCTCACATCTTCCCACACACACACACACACACACACACACACACACACACACACACACACACACACACACACACACACACAAACGTGCGCGCGTTTCATTATCAGAGTAAAACAACTTTGACCCAAACTGTTGTTGTGTTACTTCAACAAATTACCGGTGCTGCCTTCGAGTGCATCTGACCGGAGGAAATCGGGAATCTCAAGACATGCCAACTGTCTCCTGGGCTCCTCTGTGTCCCGCTGGGCTGGGACGCGGGTGCTGCAGTCTGTGTCTGGACTGTCCTCTCCTCCAGCGTCTCCACTCCCTTCCTGATCGCTCTGCTTCTCCTTCTCCTCTCCTCCAGCAGGACACGGAGGCGCCTCCTCAGCCTCCCGCCTGCGTCCCTCCTCCACCTCCGCCTGCTCCTCCGGAGTGGCCCGTGACGCTCGCTCGTTCTCCTCCAGAAACCGCTGAACCTGTCACACAAACCCGTCACCTTTTCTGCTGCTTTTCCAAAAAAAAAACAGAGAACTTTAAAAGATAGAAACCTGAGACAATCATCGAAATACGGAGTGTGTGTGTGTGTGTGTGTGTGAATGAGCTTTTTTTGGCCAGGAAGTGTGGTTTGCTGCACCAGTAAAACAAAGGAGGTGGTGACAGACGTCCACACCCCTCACACCGGCGAGCATCCAGGGCCGGGACACTGGGGCGGTGGACTCTGGCCTGGCCCGGGGCAGCTCTGAGGAGCGCTACCGCAGGCCGCTCCTCCCTGACCCCGGAACTCAATATCCCCACTCATCACACCACCGCCTCACCTGACAAGATTTGTTCTTGCAACTCTCATGTACCAAACAGTATTTGTAAATATATAGTATTATCCATATTGTATGTTTCATTTTATTTAAGTGTTTTTCGATGTATTTTTCGTCTTACAATTCCCTTTTTTCCATTTTTTTTTGAACTTCTTTTCTCTTTTTGTATGTGGGACACTGCTTTTTCCCCCATTATGGGGTAATAAACAGCATTCTATTCTGGTGAGTGAAGGACTGTCTGCACTTCATCTGAAGGTAAACACTTCACAAAATGGCTTTTCCGCCACAGAAGCTCCCTCTGTGAACCTCTGGTCTGCCAAACCCAACAAGCGTCATTGATCGCTTGGCCGGGACCGCACCTTGGACAGCGTCCTGCTGGTCGGCGGCCCGTCTCCTCCGCCTGGTTGGGCAAACCTGGTGTGTTTGGGGACGGTGTGCGCTGCCCTTTTCCTCCAGCCGGGTTTCTGACGCTGCTCACCGGCGCTCCTCCTGAAGCTGACCACGCTGCTGAAGCTGAAGGAAGCGACTTCATTTGGTAGCCACACACGCAATATCGTCAAGATGTGTCCGTGTTTTTGGCCCCGCGTTTGCGTTTTGAACACGTCGGGGGGACCTAAGGAGAACAGATGGAACTTACAGAGGTTCTGGGCTGCACCTGAGACCCAGTTTTGTCCAGGCTTCCTCTGACGTCAGACGTGGGTTCTCCTCCACATCAAGCTCATGACTGCAGTCAAACAGAATCACACTTATTAGTCATCATAACAATTTGAATATCAGAATTTGATCTGTCATCAGTTTAAACCAACTAATTAGAGATATTATATGATATCAGCGCTTTCTGCAAGCACAGGGCTCAAAGTCACATGAACGTCTAAAACTCACAATATCAAGTCCTATTATGGAGGATTTCTGTTCTACTTGAATACATTAACGTTGAAAGACTGTAAATGCTTTAGACTTTTTAGAGTTTTCAAGCATCCAAGTTTGTTTTATGTGTAAATAGCAACCGTGGTGCAAAGTGAACTCACTCTGCTTTTGGTGCAGGAAAAAAGAAGAGTTTCTGGACCCCATAGATCCAGAAAGCACTGACCTGCGTTTGACCTTAGCATGTTTTCCTTCTGGAGGCTCATCCTCCTCGTCTTCGTCCTCTCTATTTGGAATTCCAGCCCTCGTGTGGGACTGTCTGACAGGTATGAGAGTAGCCTGATGGGATTCTGAGACAGAAAGGTAATATTTTAAGGAAGATCTGCAAAAATTAGAAACGAAATCCTGTGAACTTGGCCAACACAATTTCACAAAATCCTTCACATCCACAAAAAAAAAAAAGTCCCCGTTCGCAAACTTCCCCTCTGGGTGTTTGAAAGTTCTGCAGGTTGTAAAACAGAGACAGCAAACGCTCGTTACCTGACTGCTGAGGAGCGTTGTGCTGGGAGGAGGAAGCTGGTCTCTCGCAAGTGTTTCCACCATCACGCGCATCCGAGCAGCAGACCTCTCTGCTCTCGCCGAGTTCCAACGTGCAGGTCTCACCAAACAACCGATTCAAACCCTCAACGTCGCCGTGGGGAGCGTTCTCCTGACCCTCGGCTCCGTCTCCCCCTTGTTCTGGGTTGATCTCGCCGCTCCTGCCCGATGCCGCTTCTCCGCTGTGGCCGGACACGTCGACGGTCCACCCCTGTCCCACCCAGTACGTGTACTGCTCCCAGTAGGAGTAGTAGGTCTCCGCCACATGCTTGTCCCATTCCAGCTTGGAGTCGTCCCACGGAGCGCTTGATCTTTCTCCACTCTCGGCCAGAGGCGTCTCTGATTTGTCCAGCCAGCTGCTCCAAAGCAGAGATTCTCCGTGTTGAGCTACAGGAGGAACAGCAATTCAAAATGGTGGCATTAACCAGCTGCTACTGACCCATTGGCCCTCGTTTATCAATCTTGGAAAGAAACCAGGGCAGATCTGAGCGCAGGAGTCACGGTAGAAGAGGACGCACCTGTGATTTATGAAACCTTCACTTACGTCCAATCCCAGTGTACCAATGAGTGCGTCTTGAGCGGGAGTGTTCACTTTATTTAATGGTATTTGTTTACTTTTACTTTTTCTGTACAATAGGGCTGTCACCATTAGGAATTTCTGGAAAAGATTAATTGTCAGAAAAATAATCGTGATTGTTCAATATATTGTGGATTTTTTTTTCTTTTTTATATTCTCCTATCAGCATAATGAGCTTTAATAATAGACATTCTGTCCTCTCCTGAACACCTTAATGAATAAGAGCAATTCAATGACTTGTTGAACATCAGAAATAGTTGGCGTGTTGCTGTGGATGGTGGGTCTGTAGTCGTTGTTTCAGATTTGTTGCGTTAGCGCTTTTGAATGGCACTTTTTACAGGCAAATTTTACAGTTTGCTTCCTCCACATTACTGGGCTCTCCTTCATCGTTAGGCTAAAAACCAAAATGCACCCACAGCAGAGCCGTGGTACGAGGCTTTGGAAGCAGAACCTCCCCTTCCTCCATGCTGTTATTATCCTAGCCGTAGCATATTATCCTAGCCGTAGCACATTATCATAGCCATAACTCGCTGCTGATCTAATCAAGCCGAGAGGTAAACAACATGTGGTTGCCATGGTGACGTTGCGTGCTGCTGCTGCTGGCGCAATACGATGATGTCAGACTCAGATTTATAGTTATTTTATGCAACTTTGTGGAAAAAAGAAATAATTGACAGTAATGGTGAATATAAACAATAATCGCAAATATGAAAAATAATGGTGACTGCCCTGTTGTACAGAATATGCGGCTGCCCGTGCTTAATGATGATAATGTTTGTTTAATCGTTATTTGCGCCACAAATCCACACTGACTCAAACTTGCGTCCACGCGTCAGACCTGAAGTGAGATCTGATCGTATTGTTTGCTCACGTCCAAATTGGAAATGGTCGTCCGCAGTTTTGTGCTGTATGTTTAGTTGATAAATGAGGACCATTGTGTCTGCTGGTAAGTACAAATGTCCTGCGGTTCTTTTGTGTTTATTTGGAGAAAAGTAAATATGTATTTGCACTTTCTTACCCCAGTAGGTTTCCCAGCCACAATCTTGGTTCGTTGCTTTTTTGTCTTCTGATTGGACACATATTTTTGTCTCATCTGCCGCATTAAAAAAAAAAAAAAATCAAACGACAAAGTTTCAACTTGTTTAACACATGACTACCTGAAACTCCTGATTTAACAACAGAATTATCATATTACCTTCATTGTCTGACTGTACATCATCTTCATTTTCCTCTTCTGCCTCATCAACTGATAAATAAGGTGTGGGACACACTGCCTTGCCCTGTCTTGGCTGCCACATGACAGAAAATAATAAATTATTGTTTAATCGTAAAATGTTTTCGGGTTTTTTTTTAAATTCATGAAAATCTCCGGGCTTACAGCTCTTCTGTGGTCAGAGGAGCTGGCAAAGGCCAGCGGCAGACCCATGCTGGCCATTAACTGAGCTTCTTCGTCAAACAACTCCTCTCCTTCATTGTCTTCATCTGCTGGTGTAAAAGAACAAAACAGAACCCCACATCCAAACCTTTCACTTTCTTTCCATTATGAGTGCTATATATAAAAGGCTGATTAAAAATTTGTTAATTAGGCTAATAACACATGCACTTAGGAGCTATAACGGTCCCTGTACACTTCACAAATTAAAGGTGAGATATACTGCAGAACTTACCCTGTCTGTCAGAGTCCGAAAGCTCGACTGTAATCAGTCGATTATCAGCACGATACAATTCTCGATCTCTAAACAGAAGCAGAGAAAACCAGATCCAGACATTCCACATTTTGATGTTTCTTGCTATTTGCCACAAAGACTCATTAATTCATGAATAGACACTCACTGATTGAAGGCTCTGGAGCAGCAACAGTGAATGACCTGGTCCTCCGGGACACATGGGTTATTCTTACTGAAGATGATATCCGCAAACACCACCATTCTACTTCTCTCCAGCATCATTACGTCCACAAGTTTATCCCATTCAATTTGCCAGTTTACGCGCTGCCTACTGACAGTTTGTGTCAAACTCACTAAAGTGGTCAGTTTCAATTCTGAAACCGAGTGATGGAAATTAACCCGGGAGGTTTTCTACTTATTTACACATGTCAAGCACTCCTTCGATCTTTATCCTCCTTCTGCTTCCTTCTTTCTTCTTCTGTTACTGTTTAAACGACTATTCCAACGACAGAGGTGCTTGCACGCCACCTAATGTACATAAACTCAAACATCACGACTAAAATAATTTTTTCTTTTGGTTTATCTATCTGTTTTAATTTTCTTCAAGAGGCGTGTTTAAGCAACAGAATAGTTTTTACTGGAAATTTATTTCTGTCTAAGTGTTGTAGTATAAGTGGAAACATCTGATTAATAAAGAAATGGAAGAAAACGAGTCGCTCTAGTGTGGAACTTGTTTATCAGTGCGGTTGTTTCCAGGGATCCTCGATCACCTTAGCACAAGACTGTGTCGCATTCAAAGCATTCCGAAGCAGGGAAGACCGTCAGCTTTTCGGAAATATTTCGACTGCTGCTGGCGTGACGTTTTGTTGCAGTTTTCAGGCATGAAAGGTAATTTTCAAAGTCTGCTTTGTCTGGAGTGATCGTAATTGCTGCCATCCGACAAATGTTATCATTGTGCTTAGTTAACGTTAGTTCAGTGTGTCCTCACAGCCCTTACTATTACTATTACTCGTCCAATATTCATTGGTATTTCTTTTTTTTAAATAAACGTCATGGTAAACGCAGCTTCCTTTTATTATAATGTAACATAAGTACAGCAGATCAACTATGTTAGTTATGAGATGTAATTTTCATGGTATTCATCTACTATACATGTATACGTGTTATAGAAAGGGCTATACCAAACGAGTCTGCAGTTTTTCCATAATTCAAATCAAGTGAATCATGTCATTCTCATGTCATAGCAAAGCCATGACATAATCAGAAATACCTTGTTTTGACATACAGTAGAAAATGGACTTGAAAAGGGGGGAAAAACTGAGCCTACACTGTGCTTACATTTCTGCAAACCTGTAACTCAAACAATGTTGCCGAGGAGGAAAGTAGAATTTCTAGGAAAAGACAAAACATGCTTTATGTCTGCTCAAATGATAAACATTGTACAGTACAAATGCCCTGTAAGCAGAACCCTTTACTCGCATGTTTTTAAGATGTTGTGGGGTTGTAAGAAGGTCATGCATGCTAAGGTTCAACTACACTGCTTAAATCAGGAAATACCTGGCTTCATTCAGAAAGAGGATCTAACGGCAAACATGACAGTTACTGGATATGGGGGATTTTGACCCTTGATCTCTCAAGGATCAAAGCCAAGGGACTTTGATCATAAAACAAGCTACTATAATCTCTACTGCTGCTGGCTGCTCTCGGCCTTCTACTCTGAACTTCCGAGTAAACTGGAGTTGGGTCTTTATAATTTAGAGATGGTATCTCTTCCTAATAAAATACACAACAAAATTAACAACAACGATGGCAATAATAACCCTGCACATGTACAGTCAGTTATTAAACTGAGTGGCGCGTGCACCCCTTCTGTTCTGCGTTTATCAGCAGATGCTATGTGATTCCCTTCCTGTCACTGTCTATCTGGATCGTGCCATGAAGTGTGTGATTTGTGGCTGACAGCAGGATATAATGTCACACACTGACAACCAGTCCTGCCTGGCAGGAGCGGAGGACACTGTTTCCTTCCTGGTATGAACCCTGCATGTTCACCTCTGATACACTCAGCTGTCCTGAATCGTGGCATACGTCAGCTGCACGCAGGACCTTCAGAAGCTATTTTTCATCCACAGGTTTGTCTGTATCATACTTTGGAGGACTGGGCTGGCCTCAGCCACATAGAGGATTATCTGAGCTACCTGGAGTACCTCCTGTGGGTCTTCACCCCTTTGGCCATCGTATTCATCTTGCCTTTCCTCATCGTCATTTTACTCTATCTCTCTATCCTCTTCCTGTATGTCTATAAGGTACACAAACACATCTTGCCATTTGTGCTTCTGCTTAATACTAGTTTCTAAATTTAATATCCGTAGAGGAAATGGGATTTCTTTTCATACAAACATGTAAATGCTTCTAGAAATTGTCGGTCTAAGGGCTTCCAGTGTGCCAGTTTGAATCTGAACAGATGCTGAACATTAATCCCTCATTCCATTAGGAATTCCAAATCAAATGTTTCCAACAGCCTCAGGATTTTGATTGAACCACATTCATATTTTTAATATCTATTTGATTTATGTATAAATGGATACCATAAAACATAAACAAAGACTTATCTAAGTCATGGAAACACAAAGTAAGCATAGAGAAGATAGCATTACAATGAAATTCTGCTGCCGTTAAACAATGATGTTTAGGATGTACAATATTTTAGGACACTAGGAAAAAACAATTTTCCATATTAAAATAATTTCAGGCTTTACGTTGCTTTATATAAACAGGAGCAGGATCCCTGATCAAACTCAGTTTGGCTCAGCTTCCTTCTTTGGTGATTAGATTTAGTGATTTTGTGCTGCAAACAGGTTTTCAGTGATCTGTAGCTAAAACCAGCTTTCTCTAGCTATACATACATGCCACCCATAACTTTGAAAGTTTTGAACTTTCTTGACTAAATTTTTATGGTGCGTATATGTAAAACCGCTACCTAAATAAGCTAGCTAATAGGACCGCTAAGCTCAGCATTGCACTGTCACACAAACAAGCTACTTATCGCCACAGAGGTGCAATTAGAAAGGTGGTAGATATGTAGATTATTGGAATTTGCAATTATTTTAATGTGCTTTTATCTTAACTTACATTTTCTTATAACAGAGAAAGAACCAGTTGAGGGAAGCCTACAGTAACAACCTGTGGGATGGAGCTAGGAAGACCCTTGCTACTTTGTGGGATGCTCACGGAGCCATATGGCATGGTAATGCACCACAGGTTTTACTTAAGGCAGAGATGTGGCCTCCTTTTAAATGTTTTTCATTCACTCAGGCTTTATTCCACTTCAGCAGGCGGTAGAGATGAAATGGTCCTCTCTTCGTCATTCGATTTAATGTGTAAATGTCACCGTGTGCCTCAGCGCGTCTCCAGTGTGACCCAGCACTGTCAGTCCTAAATTATTGGCTGGTATCTTTGATGGTCAGAAATATAGACTGTATGTCAGCACTGTATCTCAGCACTGAATATTGGACATGTTTCAGAATTTCTGTCTCATTGTGTTGAGTTTGAAACAATTATTAATCGCTGTTTACGCCGACACATCAAACGTTTCCAGATTTATTCCTGTCAAATGTGCTGCTGCAGGTTTTTAATGGTTTGCTATGTTAAACTGTTCCAGGCTATGAGATTCATGGACTGGAGAAGATCCCAGACACAGGACCAGCACTGATAGTCTATTACCATGGAGCCATTCCCATTGACTACTATTACTTTCTGGCTAATGTTATCATTCAGAAAGGGCGGACCTGCCACTCTGTGGGCGACCACTTCCTCTTCAAGATCCCAGGTTTGCTTTTCCATACCCCCACGCTGATTTTCTTTATCGCATTTTCTTGGTTTCGTGTCTTCTATTTAAGTTGTTATGCAAGATTTTTTGAGCTGAGATGGACTGGAGCCAAAGATGAAGGGGGCTTGCAAGCGAACAAAAGTATCCAGGCCAAAGCTGTGCTTACTTTCTGCGTAGCATCAGCAGTAAATACCAAGTTTAGTTTATGTGTGCTGTCGTTTTTTTGATTTATACCTGATTACATCAACCTATTTGCATATTTATTTGAACCAAGACCATCTCGCAGTCCTCACAAACGTCCAAGGACCTGGAAAGCAACAGCTTATTCATATATGTGCATATTATTCTACTCTACTTCCTCAGGTTTCAAGTTACTGTTGGAGGTGTTCAGTGTGATCCATGGTCCTCAAGAAGAGTGTGTGCGAGCTTTAAAGAACGGGCACATGTTGGGGATTTCTCCGGGGGGCGTACGGGAGGCTCTCTTCAGCGACGAGACGTACCCGCTTCTCTGGGGCAAACGCAAAGGTTTTGCCCAGGTTGCAATTGACTCTCAAGTGGTATGGTTTTGTTTTTCACTTCACGGCTATTTTCCGAGCTTCAGACTAGATCAGGGGTCCCCAACCTTTTCCAGCAAGTGGGCCGCACGCACCTTTTTAGCTAAATTTTGCTAAAAACAATGATTGAGGAAAAACAGTTGATCTTCAGACATTAATTTAAGGAGAAGGCTGGTGCTGCCTGGCAGAAGCTAGTTTCCGAAAGTCGGGCACAACACTGCTCACAGATAGTTGAAGGGCGGCTTGCAGATGCTCATCCGTGAGTTGGCAATCTCCACGGGCCGCACGGAAGGTTTCGCGGGCCGCAGGGATAGCCCTGGTTTTCCTAGGCGGGCCGCACCTAATGTTAATTCAATCAGAGCCCCGCACGCGGGCCACACCGAGAGGCCTCACGGGCCGCATTTGGCCCGTGGGCTGCAGGTTGGGGACCCCTTAACTAGATTAACGTGTCTGCAGAGTGCATGTAGAGTCCAACAATTCAGAGTCATGTTATGAGTTCTCCTCACTCCTCCTAACATTCCGGCTCTCCTGCTTTCAGCCAGTCATTCCAATGTTTACTCAGAATGTGCGGGAAGGCTTCAGATCTCTGGGAACACTCAGTAAGTTATTTTCATAAGGAAGTTAGTAACATTTCCTAACCTTGGTACAATATATTTGCTGAAATCTAACCACGATAACAGATGTGAGCAACGTGCGCTTTATATCGCTATAATCTACTGCGTTGACTTAAGCTCCACTACATTTAACCTCACTGGATAATTTTTTTCTGTGCTAACATGAATGAGACTCTGCTGCTAATGACAGAACATGGCTAGATGCACTTAGCTGGGTGTGAAGCTCCATCTCTCCTGTCTTCATCTGTAGGATTTTTTCGTTGGGTGTACGAAAACTTCCGTCTCCCCATAGCTCCAGTTTACGGTGGATTTCCTGTGAAGTTCCGAACCTTCCTTGGTGACCCCATCCCGTACGACCCCAACGTAAATGCTGCAGAACTAGCAGAGAAGGTGAGCGAGCTAAAGCAGCTGTCCTGCTAAAGAGTGTAGATATTTTGGAGAAGAATTCATATGGAGGGATAATTGTTCCTCAAAACTAAGCTTTTCATCTCAAGCTCGAGCAGTAGGATGATGTAACGATACAAAAAACCCAAAACTTCTAGTTTTACTCGTGGGTATCTACAGCTGATACCGTTAGTGGATATATGTGCAGGAAACTAACCCCCCAATGAGGATCAGAGGATAAAAAAATCCTGTTTGATGGACTATTCACAGAGAAAATATTGTGAAGAGGCTGTAAATTGGTCCATCTAGAGATGGATGATGAAGCTCCAAAGGATGTTTGGCCCCACCTTCTTGAGAGGACATGTTAGCATGCTAGGTGAAGGGGGGGGGTCTGAACCTTTTTCTAACCAATCAAGCTGACAACCCTCTTCATTTGGAGAAATAATTGTGAGGCTCTGCGGACCGGATTAAATAGTTCATCGGACCAGTTGTGGCCCCCGGGCCTCAGTTTGCCCACCTCTGGTCTAATGGGTACAAATAAATGATGTGTGATAATTGCATTTTAATTAGGATTGAATATACGGTTTCCTTTGGGATGTTTAGTCATTTGAAGCCAATGCTGTTCCTGACCTGAATGTTTTGGGGTTTTTTGCCGTGCAGGTGCAGCAGGCAGTCCAGTCTTTGATAGACCAGCACCAGCAGATCCCAGGGAACATCATGAGAGCCCTGTTGGAAAGATTCCACACCAGGAACAAAAGTCATTAACAGCAGCACTTCAATGGCACAGAGAAAATGTCCAGCGAGTCAGCAAGAAGACATATCACATGACCCTGGTGGATAGATATTATGCAGGTTTGCTGGCTGGATATTTTGGAATATTTGCAGTTTTTTTTTTTGGTGGCACTAAGTTAAAAGTTTTATTTCCAAAACACATTTATATAGTGTCAATTATATATTTTGTTTTGTACTGTTTCTGTGAAATTGACTAGATACAGTGACCTCCAGTGGCCATTTAATTTGAAGAATTATTCATTTATTGAGGTAATTTTAGATCACGAGTGATTGAATTGAAACACGGACCAAAGGTGATCAGAACTACTATCTTTCAGGGTGTTTGCATCGACCTTTTTAATTGCACATATAATTTTACACCATGCTTTGTGAAGTTTGGTTAGCATGAAATAAATATGTGGCGCAGTGATCTTAAGAAGAACTGATCGTTCTGAATTTACTGTCATTTTAAAACCATCCACCAATGAAGTCATTTATTTACAGGGTCATACTCATACTCAGATGTTTTAATTGGGGCAATGGCTCAGTGGCTTTGAAGTTCAAATAACGTTGAATGCATACTGTATCTTCACTGGCAGCAGCTCAGATGTGGTGGGAAGTCTGACCGTCAGGGATCATGGTCAGGCGGTATCTTTTTCGCTCTCTCATTTTCTCTCCCAATTTACTTCCTTTGTACTGTAAGGTCTTCCCCTAGTGTGTGTTTGGGTTGTGATGGACACCTGTGAATTGCAAGTTCACCTCGTCCTGCTTTCTTGATCCTCCTCGCTGTGTTTCAGCTCCCCACAGACCACCTCTGCCCAAATCCAACTTCCAACACCTGCATTGTTTTTTTTAGTTCTGGCTTCAAAATGTGAAAATCTTAATCTAATCTAACCTTAGGATCCCAATATTTTACACCAGACTTCATCAAACTTTGTGTTAAATCACATGAGAGTCAAAGTTGAAACACTCTTAATCCTCTTCAGCATCCCTGTTTCTCCACCTGTTCATTTTTTTTAAGCTGTTCTGTTCCTCCAGCTGTTCTGTTCCTCCAGCTGTTCTGTTTCTCCAGGTGTTCTGTTCCTCCAGCTGTTCTGTTTCTTCAGCTGTTCTTTTACTCAGCTGTTGTCTCTCCAGCTATTCTTTTACTCCAGCTGTTCTGTTTCTCCAGCTGTTCTGTTACTCCAGCTGTTCTGTTACTCCAGCTGTTGTTTCTCCAGCTGTTCTGTTACCCCAGCTGTTCTGTTTCTCCAGCTGTTCTGTTCCTTCATCTGTTGTTTCTCCAGCTGTTCTGTTACTCCAGCTGTTCTGTTTCTCCAGCTGTTCTGTTCCTCCAGCTGTTCTGTTCCTCCAGCTGTTCTGTTCCTCCAGCTGTTCTGTTCCTCCAGCTGTTGTTACTCCAGCTGTTTTTACTCCAGCTGTTCTGTTCCTCCAGCTGTTCTGTTCCTCCAGCTGTTCTGTTTCTCCAGCTGTTCTGTGCCTTCATCAACAGTCTGACCAGCTTCTTGCGTTGCTGTAGGAGCCTGTTGTTCTCTGATCCGTCACTTTGTCTGTAATAATTGTTCCTTTTGGAGTATTTTGCTGATTTTCTTTCGGCATTTGCAGACATGTTGGCCTGCAGCCGTCCAACCATCCATCCGTCCATCCATCCTACAACACAACATGTTAATACTCTAATATTAACATTTACCGTAACTGTCCATTTACTTTGGCAATTGCTGACTCGGAGGGGTAATTATTCCTGCCTCATACCTGTTGACACTTTTCTTTTGTAAAAAAAAAAAAAAAATGAAGAGAACCTCCTCCAGTATTTAGATGTTATCTCTTTACATTTCTTCCAAACCCTGACGATGTTCTTGCTGGTGTGATGATCCTCCCCTCCACCCAGTTCATTTTTCATCCGTTTGAGCCATTGGCAGCAGCGGTTGGATAACGCGGCCTCGCTGCTGTCGTGACCAGGCTCCGCTCTGCTGCACGCCTGTGCTGTTGCTGGGTCCCCTGCTCGGGCTCCATCGTTCCCAGTCTCCATGCTGCTGTTACCCTGACTGGTGGCCAGTATACTTTGGTTGCACGACTGCCCCTGCGCCTCCTTCGCAACCTTTAGAAAACTATATGTGTGTTTCAATGGACAAATACACCCGACTGATATTGTGATTCATGTAATGAAGGAAGAGTTTAGCGACTAAATACTGAAATGTTATTATCTGTGTAATATACAATTTATTACCATAACAATGAGAAGTTACAGCAGGAGGAGTCTGTTGGCTGTTGAGATCAATTTTATGAAAGGATATGATCTAAAATTGTTCTGCACTTACTCATTTACAGATTTCTGGTTTGGATGTAACCTTGTGCGTGTGTGTGTCTGCATGTGTGTGTGTGTCAGGGTTCATAGGTTTCTCTTGAATGCAGTAATTGTCTAAGTTGCAGCGTGTATCCATCATATGGTTCTGAGCTGCCCCGTCACACTGTAATATTGAATTAATTATTCTTTTTCCGAGCTATCAAATGTTGTAAATTAATCTATTTCATATCGTGTGATTTAGAAGCCAGTGAGAGTGTAAATATTCCTGTGTTGCTCCTGTCGTGTCTTTCTGAGAAGCCTCTAAAACGGCATGTGTGACGTAGAACTGGACGCTTCTTTATCGTGGTTGCCTTTAATCATGGTGATGTTACTGATTTGCAGAAAGATCTATTTGCGTTTCTAAATGTGTCAATTGAACATCAGCCTTGCACTTTTAATATATACGTATGTACATCAAACTGTCAATAAATCTATTTTATTAAATATACATTTCTGGTGAATTTGTCAGCCGCACAGTCCAGGCTTCATTCAGGTCGTGGTACTTTTACCTCCACTACCAGCGCAGATGTCTACACCAGGAGATGAAGCAGAAGGAGGACCATCACCCCCCCCCCCCACACACACACACACACACACACACACAGTCCCCTCAGGCATCTGGAGAAGGACCTCCAGGCTGAGGAGCAGCTCCAGACTGCTGAACTCTGGTGGTCGTGCAGTAGCTAGAGGACCTCGCACATTTATCACAATGTATTCAGCTAGAAGCTAAAGTCGGCTTACTTTAGTTTATTTAGCAGTATTTGCTGGAAAGTTGAACCTTTTTGTTGCGTAGTTTGTTGCTTTTTTAATCTACAGCTATGGCTGACCTGCATCCTTCATTATTTACCTGCGTTTTAGCCTAGAAGTATCTATTCTTCTGTCCTTTTTGCTTTTCCTTCCCCTTTTTCCCGGTCTCCTCCTCCTCCTCTAACCAGCCGGCCTCCAGCAGGAGCGACCCCCCCCCAGAGGACCCTGGTCCTGCTGAGAGCAATTACAAATGTAAGTTTCACTGAAGTCCTATAGAATTGAATTAGACGCTGGTCAAAAAACATTTTGCTTTTATTTCTAGTTACTCTCAGATGTTGATGCTCTTTGGCTTTCTTTATATTTCTTAAAAAGGCCTTTAAACGGGTTAAACCGACACCCGGCTGAAACTTTTCCTCTTGTGCGCTGTTATTAAAAAATTTCTGCAAGATGAAATAAACCCACTTGAGGCCAGAAAAATGACCACAGTGTATTTTATTAAATTGATTTTGGTAGTTTGTGTTGCATTCATTTCAAATAAAAATTTACAAAAATCCCATATATACAAAATGTCACGTTGTTGCATTTAGTGTATATGTGTTGCTCTTGATCCACTTCTAAAGCAAAATGTACTTTTTCCCATTTATCACTTATTTTTTGCACATCAGACTTTAATCGCACAACGCAACAGACTGAAAAGATTGACATTTTCATCGAACATTTTTAGCTTTTTAAAATACACCACATACATCACACTTATTTTTTTTTAAAAACTCTATAGTAGGTTGTACTATGTACTTACAGCCATTGTGCTGGCGTCAAATCTCTAAAGACACTCTTCACAGTCAGAACGCAAAGAGGAATGTTCTTTAACATGTACACTTTGCATACATTTATTTACAGATAAGTCCATCCTCACACGACCTGTGGTTCCTTCACAACCAGCTCTCTAAGCAGACTTATGTACAGAATGAATAGAAAAGTGAAAGTCCTCAGGGTTGATCTGTCGGTTACTGTGCTGCTACCTATCTCATCTGGACATGGAACTGCTCTAAGAAAAATGAATAAATAATAATAATAATCAAAAGGAGGTGTCTCCGGGTGATGTGAGCTCACTGCTGTGACAGTAGAATTGATTGCCTTTGCTTACGTTGCCTTAATATGGCTGACATCACACCCTCGCTCCCAAATGAGTGTTTTGTTACTGTGATTCTGTGCCACACCACCACACCCGCTTTGGGAGGGAAAAAAAAAAAAAAAATCACTCACCAAAAAAATGCCAACTGCTTTTGACCTAAGAGACTATTCAATTTAGAAATAAAACAATCCAGATAAAGATGTTAAGAGAAGATAAAAGCCTTGAAGGGGAAAAGCAAATGAGGATTAGTCCCTTGAAAGAAAGGTCAGACACCTTGAAACGCTTTCAGCGCCTTTGAAAAGCAGAAGGAGAGAAGAAAAAGGTGGCAGCATTCTTTCATTGCTGAAGAAAAACTCGCAACCAGTCTCACGCGTCTTCCATAAAAGAAGTCTCCCATGTCTACACATCCTCTTTTTTTAAATCAGGGTAAACTTGTATGACCTGGAAGACGCCCCCCCCCCCCCCCC
>BJFM01002941.1:173056-192540 GCA_016586285.1 Arothron firmamentum
ATGTTTCAACGTCAACCAGATGGAAAGAAAATTCACTGCCACGATGAGCAAACGAGTCGTGTTCAGGGAAGATTTGCTCTTGGGACAAATTGGTCCTATGAGTCAAGGCCCAGTCATAGTGTGGTTCAGGAAAGCCCCGTAAGGCTCTGCCCTTGAGCAAGGCCTTGCAGGTTTCAGACCAACTGGACCAGAAAGAGCGGTGGAGGTCCCACCACTCTCAGGAGGAGCAGAGGGCAACGAGGATGAAAAGCTGTGACTTTTCTACAAACTCTAACACCTTCTTTAAGTTTGAAGGTTAGGTTTGAATCTTTTCGTTTTTATAAATCCTTTTTGTGGATCTGGCTCAAATGCCACTGAGCAATCACTTTTGTATGCTGCTGCAGATTCAGGCTGCTGGGAGGCTTCCCCTGATGCTCAGCATCCACCCTCGGCTCTCCACTCTCACTTTCCTTGTATTTGTGCGCTACTACGGGACAGCTAGTCATTAATTCATTATTTGTGTACCCTTGCTTAAATCATGTGCATGTGCAGCATATATACATGCATGCATGCAAGCTTTATGCTAATTAATGCATACACTTTGCCTTTGCTTAATCAAGACAAACACTGAATTAGTATAAATCAAATTCAATCAAATAATGCAAACTAAATACTTCCAACCATATAACGTGTATAAATGTATAACATATTCAGGGATATGGTTGTTACTTGTCTTTTTAGGTGTTGGAACCATCCACTCAAAACAAGGCTGGGTAACAATCTAACAAATGACACCTCTGCATCCACCCGTTCACACTTCAGCATCCCACCCGCCTCCATACGTAAAGACACTGCTTTGCATCGAAGAGAAGATACTCTCCTCTTTCCTGGCTCCTCACCATTGTAAGGGTTGAATAAGGTAAATCTGTAGTGTTTTGATCTTGAACCACATGCACATACACACACACCCACACACAAACACACACACTAGTGAGGAGACATGCGGAACTTACAGAAATGCTATACTCAGCCTCAGGGTAGAAGAGCAGGATATAGAAAACACACAGTTCTGCACATGCACAAGTACCAGTATGTGCACACACACACATACACACACACACACACAAACATGTACATACACCACACACACACACATGCAACACACATTAGAGAGATGATGTAACATTATACTGGTCCATACATTGTAAAGTTAATAATGAATGCTAAACTAATTCAGAGCAATTTGCTTTATAGTGTTATTTTCTATTCAAGCACGATCAGCTCAGCAACAATTTTATTTACATTTCTTGATCCAAAACACATTATTAATTAAGTATTAATGCAAATGCACTGTAGCCTGATGGTGGCTGCATTCCATTTCTCTGTTCTGTCCACTGTGGTGATTGATGTCACATGAATAATGCAGCTGTGTTAGCTCAGCGGCTATTTAATATGGCAAATATACGATATCCTTTTCATTACAGGGATGTCTCTAATTCCACAGTGTTCACCAAAATATTCTATATCTTCTGTGGTACAGCATGAGGAGATGTCCAGGAGTCCAGCTGTGTCTGAAACCACTTCCTTTTCCCTCTAATGAGCAGTAATTAGGGAGTTCGCCATTTCGTAGCGCTGTTTAATAAAGTGAGGATTGCTGTACTTTAGAGTAGACTTAAAGCATCCCATAATGCATTAGTTTACAATCGATAGTCCCTAAGAGTGATATATCCCATCATTCTTTGCGGTCACACCCAAGGGCTAGGCATGATTTTAGATAATTGTTTATTAACTGCATTAACACCACTCACTAGTGATTTTATCAATCACCAGTCAAAGAAATTCCATTCTTGTCCAGGAGCAACATCGTCTTCATGATGATGTGATTGTGGACACGGCATTTATTCACTCCAAACATCTCCTTTTGCTTTTTTGGGTGAGTATAATATGGAAATTTTCAATTGATTATCCCAAATAATCGATCACCCCACGCAGACAACAACAAAAATAAACAAAAGTGGTGCGTAAAGAGGACTAATACACAGGCCTGTCCCATGGTGTGTTCCATTCTCACACCTCATTTACAAGTTCCCGTTAAATATGATCATGAACAGAGAGAATCATCGACAGCATCTTTAAACTGGGACAAACTGATGTAGGCTGATCTCAAAAATAGATGCTGCGACCTTTTACTGTCTAATATCCTGTTACTAAAGATACCGTGATCCGAAGACAGGATCAGAAATATTGGAATAACACATTTCACTTTGATTAAATGCAGCAATCATGTGCTTTGCTTGTTTTAATTATTCTGTTAATATTATATTCAGTGTAATGGTGAAAATAATGGTTTCCTCAGGCTGTATACAGACACACTGTTGTAAAGTGTGGTTCTGGTCATTCATAATTAACCACTTGAGTTAGTTTAATAAGTGTCAAACTTCTATTGAATTAATTATAAGAACCGACCCAGAATGGAAATCATATTTCAAGCCTAACAATGTGGTTGTTTGGAGATATCTGGCCAGTTATTCCCAGAGCTACATAAACTGCAAGCTATAATTAGAAAACGGGAATAAAAAAAATACATGTAAATACACGACATCTTTAGTTTGATTATAACATTTTGTATGAAACCATATAAACTATATAACATCTAAGAAATATGATCATGGAACCAAACTCATTAAAAAGTCTACTCAAAAAACTGGAAGATGTTCTGTTAAAGCTGGTATAAAGTGTGAAGTTGTCCCTGCTCCTAAATTAAAGGTCTAACTATAGCTTTTGCCAAGTAAAAGGCGCATTTTGCCGAGCTGGGCTGGCCGCTGCGACCACCATCACGAGGATGTTGACTTAGAATTCATCTGAACTCCTGACTCCACCCAGCCGAGGTTGAGCCACCAGGGTGGAGCGTGGCCTCAGCATCATCAGCATGACATCACGCGTGACTGACAGCCCTGACCGACTGATGCATCTTCTGACAGGGACCTTCCATGCTGGGCCGGGGTTGTTGATTAGGTCGACCCAAAACCGCCCCACACACTCATTCTCAACATCACACTGGTGTTCCTGGAGGTGACAGCGGGTAGCTGTCGACCTGAGGAGCTCTCATTCATTCCCACATGTGCAACAAACACACACACACACACACACACACACACACACACACACACACACACACACACACACACACACACAGCAGCAGCAGCAGCAGCAGCACCTTCCCCGGGTCCCTGTCAGCCCGCCTACCTCCAGATCTGGCTCAGCTGCAGGATGTGGATGACGGACTGGCTGAACCAGACGCAGAAGGTGTAGTAGGCCGGGCGTGCGTGGCTCCTGGTGCCCACGGCGGTGCTGGCCGTGCTGTTGGTGGTGGTGTTCCTGCTGGCGGTCGACGCCTGCCTCTGCGGCGTAGCCGGGTGCTGCTGCGCGGTAACGTCGCCGTGCGAGGCAGAGCCGCTGAGCAGTTTATTCCCGTCCATGTGCGCGCAATCGGCGGCGGATTCCGCGCTGTCCTCGGTGCTGAAGTCGTGGACGAACCATCTGAAGCTGAAGAGCTGGACCGAGAAGGAGCCGAGCACCACGAAGAAGAGCGTCAGGCCGAACCACCAGTAGTCGTTCTGGAGGTAGTAGTCGACCGAGAGCCACACATCACTGCCCACATCGGCCACATACACGGTCACGGCGGCTACGATCCACAGGCAGTCCCACGCCGTGTACTTCTGCTGCTCCCTGCCCAGGCGAAGGCACGTCGAGTTGGAGCCTCCACCGCCGCAGCACCGCGACTCTCCGTTGGCGAAGTCCGCGTCCCCGGCGCCCGCAGAGTCGGGCTGCGCTCCCGGGTGGAGCCCTTGGACCGATCCGGAGTGCTCCGAGTTCTGCAGTGGGGTGAAGGCCACGTCGCTCTTCTTCATCTTCAAGACCCCGTCCGATTTGGCCGCCATTATTAGAAGCTTGCAATATTCCTAGCGTGGTATTTCTCCTCCCCTCCTCGCCTCCTGCCTCCCTCCGTCAACACCCTTGTGCGCGTCTATCCTCCTTCTCCTCCTCTCTGGGCTGGACCAGCTCCTCTACGCTGCCGCCTGCACATCACTCGTCGTGCACAGAGCGAGTGAACGCGGCGCCGTGCACGTGCGGTGCGTACCGTGTCTGGAATGGACCTCCGGGCCCAGTGGCGCGTTCCCCATTTTCAGCCCCAGAACGCTTCATCTGCGCCAGGTCGTCCCAGTGTGCCTCGGCTGTCTCAGTGCTGCAAGAAGAGTGAAGGATGGAGCGGAGCTGCGGCCATCTGCGTCCTCCACGGCACAGACCGAAGACTATGACATCATCCTTCCACCCCCCCTCCCCCCACGGACAGGTATCCTCATTAATAACTTGAGTCCTATATCCTAAATATTCCCCATCAGGTGCAGAAAGAATTCCTCCAGCACCATGGACAGTTACTGCCCAGCAACCTCTGTATACAGTATATCTATCTATCTATCTATCTATCTATCTATCTATCTATCTATCTATCTATCTATCTATCTATCTATCTATCTATCTATCTATCTATCTATCTATCTATATATATAGATATATATATATATAGATATATATATCTATATATATACTGTATATATGTATAATGTACTGTGACAAATATACTGTGTGTGTATACACACACAAACACACACACACACACACACACACACACACACACACAGTATATTTGGGAAAGGCCAGGAAAGCAGATATTTCAGTGAAAATGCATTTTTTATCGGCCTCCTTTTTCAGACATTCTGCTGAGTCTTAAAGACCAGCGTGAACCAGGACCTGAACCTTTAAACTTTGTGACTTATTAAAAAAAAAAAGAAAAAAAAAAGACATTATGCCAGAGTCTGCTGAAAGATCTGTCCTGCGGTGCTTCTATTGAAAATAATACAATACTACACCGTTAAAGCGGACATCAAAACTGTCCCGTTTTTGGACCTGCACGTTCAGGTGTTACTCGGAACTAGGTAGGACTTTGTCTGGTCATAAACCAGTCAAACACCCGCATCTCACAACACGTAGCACAACATGATCACATGTGAAGTTCCAGGGAAAATCAGACGATATGTCATGTGACTTGGAGACATAATGTCAGTGACTTGGCTTCAAACACCTCCAGTGATGTGTCCTCCATGAAACGCACACACACCGATGAAATTCAAGTATTTATTTTTTTCATCCACAGGTTAAAAACGGATTCCACACACGCTCACGTGCACCATGTGTGATAAAGCAGCTCCACATTTCTATATCTTCTCGTTACATTTTAAGCAACTTCATCTTGTGAGGTGGAGTCTTCATCTGCTGCATCGACAATAACGATCATAAAACCGATAACACACAATAAATAACAGTGTTTATCAACACAATCTCCCAATCCAGCATGCACAGCGAGACATATTTCATTGATGGCTTTTCACAGCTTCTTCATCAGTTGTAATATTTTCAAAGTGAACGCGTGATGATTGCAGAGCTAAACAGAGAAACCAGGTGCCAGTTTTCCCCCGCGACCGCGTGTTGTGAAAACTTGAAAAGCAGAAGGCGAATTATTTCTTGCGTGGCACTTTATCACCAAGTGGTACTTCATCCATCAGTTTCTGCAGAGACCACAGAGAGTTGTTAGCAGTACAGAAAACACACACGTGTGTTGTACGTTTAACACATACGGACGGATGAGGCATTGTCACGCTGTCCTACTGTAATAAATAAAGTCAGCATTCATTAAAAATATGCTTCCATCTTGCATTGATGACTTTATTCTTATCTCCGTCTATGAGGCTTGGTGTGTTGTTTTAATGCAACAGGACAAGGAAAATTCAGAGGATTCTAAAATATTGCTGCCAAATATTTTAAATTGGCGCACGAGGAAAACAGCCATGTTTCACATCTGTGAAGGTTCATCTAGATTCCTGACAGATTTGCTGCTACTCTGTTTGGACGCCTGTTTACAACCGCGATTCTTTTTGGACCGTAAAAATCAACTCTCCTCCTGCCCGACGCCACAGAGCCACGTTTGCCCCACGAACTCACGTCAAGCAGCCTGCTGTAGAAGGTGAAGCTGTCCTCCCCGTCACGGCGCGTCTCCTCCACCTTGTACCTCTTGCACGCCAGCAGGAGCTCACTGGAGCTGTAGAGGGGGGCGGGGTCCACTGAGTGACTGTTGATCAGGCTGACCAGGTATTCCCGGTAGTGTTTCCTGGAACACGTTAGCATGGAATGACGCAAACACAAACATCAGATCTGGCAATGACGCATGATAAAAACAATATGTTTCAGATACTTTTTTTTTTTCTTTTGTGTAATTGTGAGTCTTTCACTTTTGTTTTGGAGGTCTCATTTGCATTATTTGCTGTTTTTAATTTGTGAGGTTTGCAGTGATGTGAAGTAATTAACGGGTCAGCGCCCCCCCACTGTCATGAGATGGTATAAACTAAAAAGCATCGTACTCGCAGAGTCCAGCGTGGCCAGGCTGGGTCTGGGCTCCACAGGCTGTGTCTGGCTGTTGCCCTCCTTCATCTTTCTGTTCTATCACTCCACAAAGGCCTGACAGGAAAACAAGATGAGAGACAAATTCAGAAGAGAGTCTCTTAAAAAACAACAAAAAAAACCTATAATGAAAAAGCAAACACTGTTAAACGCACAGGCTGCAACAACGCCAACACTACAGACCTGGAAAAATGCTGCATCTGCCAGCAGCTGATACCGAGTTAATATCAGCATGATTCAAACGTTTTACTATGTTAAACAAAGGGACACGTTGTGCCAAATCCTCTTTAGCGTGAACCTAATTAGGAATTTCATAATTAAGGTTTCACACCACGTTAAGCTTCTCTGTGCTGCTGCTTTTAACTTGTAAAATATTTCTGTATTATAATTCGTAACAGCATCACCTTGGGCATGGTAGGACTATAAAGAAAACACTAAATGTTTAACGTTTCTGCGTAGCATTCACTCTGGGCCTTAATTACACAGTAAACCATTGTTCTGCCAGTGATCAGCATGTCCCAGTATTTTTGCTTTTGCATAAATTTTAGCGACTTACTTGTCTGTGTTCCAGGAGGGAGCTCAGTGTTAAAGGAGACTCCGCCGTTCTGGGAGCAAAGACACAAAGCTCACATTCAGCACTCCTTCATATGCAAATGTTGAAGACCGAACATGTAATTAAATACACCCAAAGCTTGCTTTTCTTTCACAATACAAATATATCCTGTTATTTCTACTTTTCAAACTTTTGGAAAACGTGCACTTTTGACCAGGTCCGGGTTCCTAAATTTGTGTCATTGTGGTGTGAACAGTTCAGTTACGCCCTGATTCTCTCGCCATGAATGCACAGTAATGCTCAACGCTAACTGTGTTAACTGGAGTCCTTAATAAGACAAAAGGTCTGATCGCTACACTGGCTGTTTGGACATGGGGCGTCGTCCCGCTGGTGAAAGAGGACTCTGAGCCGGTATGAGAGGCTGAGAAAGACCGGTTAGGTAGAGTTTCATGTTCTCAAGAGAAGCTGGAATAATCTCTCTGTGGCAGTTGCAGCAGGTGAGAGGAACTCCACTGGCACGGTCTCAGGTGTCCACACAATGAGGACAGGGGTGGTCTCTGTGTAGTATCTCTATATTCTCTTTGCCAGAGGTGGGCAATCTGAGGCCCAGGGGCCACATGTGGCCCGGTGAACTATTTAATCTGGCCCGCAGAGCCTTCAGAGGGTTTTCAAATTGATTGGTTAGAAAAAGGTTCAGACCCCCCCTTCAACTAGCATGCTCACATGTCCTCTCAAGAAGGTGGGCCAAACATCATTTGGAGCTTCATCATCCATCTCTAGTTGGACCAATTTACATCCTCTTCAAAATATTTTCTCTGTCAATAGTCCATCAAGCAGGATTTTTAGTTAACCTCTGATCCTCATTTGGGGGGGGGTTAGTTTCCTGCACCACCTGGCCGGCCCCTTCATCAAGATCTAAAACCCAACGTGGCCCTTCAGGCTAAAGAATTGCCTGTGTGCTGAAGCTTTCTGGGTAGGCTTGGAGGGTGTTGGGAAACACCTCTGCAGCGGCAGTGTGACTGGGAGGGGTGAGGGTTGAGCGGTTGGACTCCCTTTCCTGCTAGCCGGTCGTTCTCCTTCACAAGGAGCATGTTCTGCAGCCATGTGCTGCTGACAGCAGCAGGACTGTCATTGGTAGGATTTTGGGGGTGGGGGTGGGGTAGCCGATGACTATAACGATGATCTCATTAATCCAGATAAATTACAACAAAGCAAAGCCCGCGGAGGGCGGTGGCAGATGGCCTGGACAGGGAGAGGTACGTTGAGATGCTGGTTCCTCCTTTCAAGAACCGGGCTACGACGCGCGACTGAGGGAATCTCACGAACGGTCTTACGTCCTGCGGTTCCGTGTTTGCGTGCGCTTGCGTGTGCACCTGCAGCAAAGCTTGCAACCTGGAGGGTTCCCAGTCCCTCAGGTAGAAGAGACAGTCTCGAGGATGATGGGCATGTAGTCCCGACACGGAGCACTCTTCCACTGCACAGGTCTGATGGGAAAACAGCAACATGTTGTAGCAACATCCATCCATCATCCATCCATCCATCCATCCATCCATCCATCCAGATACGCACTGACGAATATCAAGGTCGCTCGTGTAAGAGATTCTTAATCTCAGTGATTTTTTTACCTGGTTAAATAAAGGTTATAAATAAACAAATATCCAACAGTCCATCCTTACCGAACAAACAAACATCATCGAAAAGAAGCCAGAATTTTGGATTGCTGAAGCAAGCGTGAAACTCACTGTGTGGAAAGGGTTGTTGCAGCCGCTGCAGAACTGGTAGCGACACTGTGAACAGCAGAAATGCATGCAGCCTCCTTTAGACAGCGCGTACTGGAAGCGACAGTTTGGACAGGCTGATCGGCGAGAAGAGGGGGAAAGAAGGTGGGATGTGAGTGATAAGAAGACTGAAGAGGAAAATCAGGGGTCCTGTCAGCGCATGTTCAATTAGGCTCAATTATTCTGCCTCTGGTATTTTATTTCAGCTAGCGCGGTTAAGACCAGGGCCTTTCTGGATTTTCTCCGGGTACATTGGATGCTGTAAAATGCCTCAAGGTCATCGAGTGTGAACATGTCCGAATGGTGTGTGCATGCCAGTGGACTGATGACCCATCACAGGGTTTGTTCCTGAGTGCTGATGACACCTGGGTCACCCAGCACCCCTCACTGCCCTGGTCAAGGATAAGTGGCAGGAAAGAGTAAAAGTGAATGACAATCTAGTCTTCACGTTTCAATTAAATAGCATGTGAAATGAATCAGTAATTCAGCATGAGGCTGAACAACTGTTACTGACTGCTCAGCTTTTGTACAGAACAGCTGCGTGTGTGTGTGTGTGTGTGTGTGTGTGTGTGTGTGTGTGTGTGTGTGTGTGTGTGTGTGTGTGTGTGTGTGTGTGTGTGTGTGTGTGTGTTCTTACTACATACTGAGTACCGAAATGCTCATTCTAAGAGCAAAATGGTCCTCAAAACTTCAAATGAGTGTTAAGATTTGTTTTTAAGGTTGGAGTTACAATTGGGTTTAGGTTAGGGCAGAGGTGGGCAAACTGAGGCCCGGGGGCCACATGTGGCACGATGAACTGTTTAATCCGGCCAGCAGAGCCTCACAATCATTTCTCCAAAAGCCAAATGAAGAAGGTTGTCAACGATTGGTTAGAAAAAGGTTCAGACCCCCCCTTCACCTATCATGCTAACATGTCCTCTCAAGAAGGTGGGGCCAAACATCATTTGGAGCTTCATCATCCATCTCTAGTTGGACCAATTTACAGCCTTTACACAATATTTTCTCAGTCAATAGTCCATCAAGCAGGATTTTTAGTCAATCTCCAACCCTCATTGGGGGGGTTAGTTTCCGGCACCACCTGGCCGGCCCCTTCATCAAGATCTAAAACCCAGCGTGGCCCTTCAGACTAAAGAATTGCACACCGCTGGGTTAGGGTTAGGGTCAGGGTCAGGGGTTTAGTTGTGATGGTTAGGGTGAGGGGCTGGACAATAAATTAGGCCTATGAAAGTCCTCATAAAGATAGTAGTACAATGACGTGTGTGAGTGTGTGTGTGTGTGTGTGTGTGTGTGTGTGTGTGTGTGTGTGAGGGTGTTTACTGATGCCGTTGTCTCGCAGGTATCCAGCCAGGCCCTGCCTCTGGTACTCTGGATCATTCTCCCTCTTCCACGACTGGTACTGCTCACAGGACAGACCTGCATGCTGAGACTCCCACTGCAAGCGCATGTGCCAGAGAGCACATTAAACCCACAGGCGTGTCTGTGAACGCCTCTTCAAACATGACGTATCAATACTGAGAAAACCGTGGGCTTCAGCCCAGGAAATTCTGGAACCTCCAGCATTTTACTGATAGCAGGGAGATTCTGCTGAAGCAGGAGGTGGAGTTTTCAAAGTTTTGACACCTGACATTTGAAAAATATAATGCTAATATGGAATGTTTGGATAATACCTCACGTAATATCATTATTCTTAATAAAGGTATAATAAGCTCAGAATGCGATTTTACTTTTTTGGGAGGAGCTGAAAGGAAGACAAACATGAGGAAATCACTTTGCTTTGTTATAAATATGAAACTCAACGCAGCAGCAGATGAAAACCGGAGGAAAAATAAAGAGGCGTGATACTCACAGGCTTTTTACACTGAGCACAGAAACTGTTGCGGCACTGAAAGCAGGTGACCTTCAGCTGGTCTCCATCATAGATAAAACCGTACGAGCACTGAGAGGAAGAAACAGGCGGAAACAGCCATCACCGACCTCCGTAACGGTAATTAAATACCCGCTTTTCAACAGGCAGCAAACAATAAGCAGCTGTGTAGCGTCGAATGTCCTCATTTATTGAACTTTAAGTCAACTTAGACAAGTATAAAATCTTGTGAATACACTTATTTAAGCACTAGCCAAGAGTGTGTGCGAAGGACATGATGGCCAAACCAGTCGGTGTTATCACATTAGTGACACAAAAGCGCAATAACTCACATGACAGCACCAGAGAAACTTGGGGTCCTTAATCAGAGCCTGCTCGGTCAGTTTCTTATGAAAGAGCTCGTAGACTTCAGAGTCAAGGCACTCTCGCAGCTGAAGCAGGAGGCAGTAAGAAAAATATGAAATAATAATCAATCAATGTAATAAACGTGCAGCCAGATGCTTCACCCGTATAATTAAAAAGGCATAAAGTTCTGTTATTGCAGTTAGTGGATCAACAATTAACATAAACAGTAGCTTTAATCTTGAACTCTCACTGATGTGGAAATCGATTTACCGTATTTTCCGGACTATAAGTCTTTTTTTTTTTCATAGTTTGGCTGGTCCTGCGACTTATACTCAGGTGCCACTGATAGATTAAAATATGCTAATTCACACTGACCGACATGACAAAGAAGTAAATGTTACCTACAGCCGCGAGAGGGCACTCTAGGCTTGTGACAACTACTGGTATGTGCTACTCCTGTACCACTGAAAATTAATTTAAAAATTCACTTAAAGACAACTGAGAAAGACTGAACACAAATGTCCCCAAAAGAAAATCCTATTCACCGAGGAAGAAGAATTCAGTAACTCAGTGATGTGGAATGAGATGAAGATTTTGGTAAACTTGCTAACCAGTAACTAGCTTGTTGGAGTTCCGAGCTTGTTATGTTAATTCTGCCTTTTCAGCCTCCTGCGTATGTTCTTTATGTTAATGTCTGGCTGAATAACTGTTAATGTGTAACGTTATCATAGCTGACACCTATTCAGCCAGTTGTTCTATATTCTACTGTTATTATTAGAACTTGCCTTTCCTGATGAAATGTCTGTTCTTGGATTTTGTAAAATACATTTCCCTCAAAAAAAATATGACTTATAGTCCAGTGATACTTATGTTTTTCTCCTTCATAATGCATTTTTTTTTTTTTTTTTTGGTGCGACTCCAGAGTGACGAACAGTTTTTTTTTGTTTGTTTTTTTTGCAAGGGAGCTGCAGGGAATTTTATTGAGGAATACTGCGACTTGACCAGCAGAGGCAGATGCTGATGATGAAGAATCTCCATCATCTTAAATGTAGATGCTCAACTGACAGGTAAAGTGAATAATATTGATTATCCCTTGCCTGATATACAGTATCCCAGGACAACAGGGCCAATATGTGATGTTAGATGACTTAATTAGAGTATTTCCAAAACCATGGCTCTTGTGGGATGTTCCTGGTCAAAAGTGTCTTAAGGAGGGAAAAGTGATGAAATTGTGGCTGGGTCATCAGAGGTCAAGGCTCACTGTTCCATGCTGGTCCAGGAGGTCTGAACAAACAGAGTACCTACTGGGGCTTAAACGGCTAGCGAAGGTAACGCTGGATCGGATAAAAAAAAAGGCATCAGGGTAGACACTGCATCACAATTAAACTGAATTAAACGCCGTGATGGCTGCGGCCTCTTCAGAAGGACCATGCAGCACAACAACTAGCTTGAGGTGTTGACTAGGCCTCCAAATTCCCAAGAGCTGAATGCAGTCGACAACCAGGATCAAGCTGGGGGTATTCGTGCTCTACCAATGTTTAGACCTTCTTCTCAACTGAGATGATCCTCTTACCTGGATGTCTAGTGTGGAAAAGTAGCTGTTGAGATGCTCGGGGTCGTTAATGTCAGGCTCCCAGCAGACGGGACACACCATGTCTCGAATGTGTTTGTCCCTCACCACGATGGTAAAGTGTTGCTGGAAGCAGTCGCAGCACACTGAACACTGGCAGGATGTCAGAGACTGCATCTGAGAGGAGGCCATGACACTGGCGTGAGGCTGCTGCCGAAGGAACTTGCTAACAAACCAAGTTCTGACATTTACAGCATCCCATGATGCTTTACATGAAATATTAGTTAAGTCACAGGCAAGACCTTTGACACTGGACATCAAAGGAGATGAAAGGGTAGACACTAGAACTATACCTCTGTTGCTCTGATACTTGACTAGTCCTAAACTGTTGAGACTATATTCTTTTTATATCGTTATTTTTGTGTAAATGCTTAAAAAAAATCACAGATATTATGATTCGGTAAAGTGCTTTGATGCTACAGAGTGTGGAAAACCCGTTACCTTGCTGTGGGGGAAGATGGACAGACAGATGGGACACTCTTTTGTTAGCACTCGCTTGATGAACTCCCTGTCGTGGGACTCTCGGACAGCCTGCACCACATCTTCCAGCGAGTACGGCGCATTTTCCTCCAGCAGCAGTGACAAAGCTAACTCACAGCGCCCCCAGCTGGGAAGATCGTACACCGCTAATAACCGCCGACAAATGTGCTGTAACAGACAAGAGCGAGAGAATAGTTGGTCCCCAATGAAGACAGACTCACAATGACAACCAGCCGACCGTCTCTAAAGGCCTGTTTTGACACCAAGGACAAAATACCGTATATATTGTAATAGAGGGGCTGCCTACTGTAGCCGTGGTTAAAGCGATGCTTCTCTGATTTTAAGATTTTCTCCGTCTTTAGCTCATGACATGTGACTGCCGAGGGCGGAGGCGCAGCGTTTAGCACTGTCGCCTCACTGCAAGAAGGTTCTAGGTTGAAATCCCCCCTGCGGCCAGGGGCTGCTCTGTGTGGAGTTAAAATGTTCCTCCGGTGCTCATGTGAGTTTTTTTTCTGGGTACTCTGGGTTTGTCTCACAGTCTAGATCAGGGGTGTGCAATTATTTAGCCTGAAGGGCCACGTTGGGTTTTAGATCTTGATGAAGGGGCCGGCCAGGTGGTGCAGGCAACTAATCCCCCAAAAAGAGGATTGGAGGTTAACTAAAAATCGTGCCTGATGGACTATAGACTGAGAAAATAATTTTAATTTTCTTGAGAGGGCATGTTAGCATGCTAGCTGAAGGGGGGGTCTGAACCTTTTTCTAACCAATCAAGCTGATCTAACTTTCTTCTTCTTCAAGCTGATCTAACCTTCTTCATTTGGCCTTTGGAGAAATGATTGTGAGGCTCTGCGGGCCAGATTAAACAGTTCACCGGGCCACATGTGGCCCCTGGGCCTCAGTTTGCCCACCTCTGGTCTAGAGACATTTGGTGAATTGGCGAGTCTAAATGAACCCTGTCCTGGGAAGAGTAGGCCTGACCTGCTTGTCTGGGTGATGGATGTCAACAGGAGGATCAGGCTTGTCACTCCAGATACGTTTGTGGAAGCCTTCCAGAAGGGGTCGCTGCAGCAGGACGAGGGCCCCACGCACCTCTCCACCACTCTGCCTTAAAACCTCATGACACTGGGCCTCATCACTGAAGCCCAGATCAGAGAGTTCCTTCACCTGAGGAGAAAAAGGAAATCATTATCTGGGAATTCTCTCCTGCTTCCACTAGTGCTCTACTCTGCTCTACTCGTTTTGGGACTCTACTTTTATCTTTTTCACTTGTTAGCCCGTCTGCGGCCACAGATGGCATCCATCAGGCCGAACCACTTCCATTTTTTCCGATTCAACCCACTCCGGCTGTTGTGCTCTTCGGTTGAGCGGCAGTAGCTCTTCATTTGGTCTTTTTTCTCTCCAACCGTTCTCGACACTGCGGGGAGCTCCGGCAGTCGCCGCCAACAAGCACCTTCTCAGAAAGCTGCTGGTACACTCGCTCGTTGGCTATCTGCTCATGGGCAAGCAACGTGAGGAAGGTTTGTAGCTCCTCAAAGGGCCGCGGCGTGCGCCAGAAAATGACCGCAACAAACACCCAGCTGTTTAAAAATGACGGGCCGGGATCACGTGTTTGGCTGCTGTTGATGATGCAACAGGGATGTATCTTCGTTACCCTTTAGTATCAGAAAGTACCGGGCTGCTTTTTTTGGGGGGGAAGCCTGAAGAGGCAGGTACCAAAAACGCAGCACCAGGTACCAGATACCAGGTACTTTATTGGAAATAGGATGACTTTCCCAAAAGGACTTTTCCCCAAAGAACCAACTAGAAACGAGATGATACATCCCAAGAGGCTTTTCCTAAGATAATAATAAAAATTAAAGTCTTTAAATGAACTTGATTCTTCTGTTCCTGGAGTATTTTGTTACATTATTCTATTAATTTTACTAAAAAAGTTAAATTCAAGAACAGGAAGATACTGATTTAAGCTGTTTTTTCGCATTTCATTCCTTGAACGTCACAGGATCTAAAGACTGCAACTAACAGGCAGAAATCCAGGTAAAAACATTTTAACTTTAATTTTGCTGAGTAATTCTCAGCACGAAACTTAAAACAGGCCTTCCTCCCACATAAAGTCCTGGGTTTTGGCCCATCCTGTGTGGAGGCGGGGTAGGGAACGTTTTTAGTTGTCTTTAATTTAAAAAAAGACTGAGCTGAATAATTTCAAACGCTTCTTGTAGCTTTACACGGTTGCCTGATTTGTAGCAACACCTGCAGTCTTTGAGTTTGTGTGACTGTTTTTACTGTCTGTGTTTGGACTGTCTGCTCAAGGTAAGTGGGTCTCCAATAGGGGCCGTGCGGGTGGTCTTTACTCGCGTCTCTCACCTTGGCTAGCCTCTCTCTTAGAGCTTGTCTTGCAGCTCTCCCTAGGTCGCTTCCCTCTGCCAGCCATGCTTGCTTGGCCTCAGCTCTGGACAGGTTGACCACGCCGTCTGGCTCCACCTTTTTTCCTGGATCCTCGGAAGGAGCTGCACATAACCGGTTCTGGATGGATGTAATCGCCACAATATACGATTAGCGTGATGGAGTCAGGCTGTGTACTCTTTACCAGACACACATCTACGTTACATTTGGATTTTTTTTTTCCTTTAGTGTAACTTTCAGGAGAGTGCTGAGGGAAACACTAACTGCTTGCTCTGTCGTGATCTTCGCTGACGCTGCAACCAATGTTCTTATCTGGTCTAACAGCAGAGGAAGCTCCATTTTTAGCCACTTGCAGGGCAGATTGCTCCGGTCACCCGTCACCCTCACACCCATGCAGACCTCCTCAGGACTCATTCCTTTTTTCTCTCCTTCCTGACAAACAGACACCTCGTGAGACGACAGATGCGGCGCGGAATTTAGATGACGGAAGCCATTCTGCAGAAGGACACTTGCCCTGATGAGCTGAAGGAGCTTCAGGCCGTCCTCCTTCATCTGCAGCTGTCGGCAGCTGTGCCGGGCTCCAGAGGCCAGCTCTTTGGGTTTGAGCGGCAGGGCGGGGACCCGTCTGACGGGGGAGGGGGGGCTCAGCTTCACCGGCAGGGGGGCAGGTTCTGGACGGGCCAGGTCACACATCTCACACATGGTTGCAGGAGAGTAGTTCAGGTAGGTGCAGAACTGGCAGACCCACTGTGCACGAGAAGATGAGGAAAAGGTGCTCGTTAGGAACTGGTCAGTCTGGTGTAATTCAGGATACCTGATCTAAACTATGACAGAAGTCATCCTGACGTATCATGTGACTCCCTCTGACCCCCCCCCCCCCCCCCCAGTACTTTTGTCTTATTTGATGTATTTTTCTGTTGTTGCTATGAATTTGATAATTCCTCCTCCCATGCAAAAGTAGACTTTACTTTTAATGGCTTTGATCTACTAGGAGCTTTGATCATGCAACCTAAAAGCAAAAGTGAAGAAATGTTTAATTCATATTCATACAGGACTGGGCCATTGTTGATCAGTTTAGCAAATGAAACTATATCTACTAGTGAAAAATTGCTGATGTTGGCAAGTTAAAACCTCTTTACTAACTAGAACAAAACACAATATGAACGACATGCTGCAAAGAAGAGCTGAAGAAACGGTTAGTTACGAAGGCAACGCTTCAAACCTGAAAGGAAATATTGCTATTGTTTTCTTCTTTGTCATTACAGACTTTTGATGCTCCAGTACCATTTAATAATACTCCTTCACCATGTGGGGCAGAACGCTCCTTAATTCCTGAAGTGAAAAGGCTTTCCTGTATACCCGTACTCCCTTATCACAACAAAGCAGGTCAGTTTTCACACAGACATCAGTTAACTGTAAAATAACCTTCACTTGATCCAGATGCTTTGCACATTCTTGGACAAAAGATTAAAAAGACACGTTTATGACAAGCTGTTTAAAGCGCTTTATAACTTTTTCCCTCATTTCCACTGTATGTTCTTTTACAACTCATTATCTCCTGCTCTGTTCATTAATTGTTATATATTCTTCGAGTTTTTGTGTTTTTTTAATCGATGGTTTATTCGGTTATTCTGTAATGTTTCAACATCCCTGTCCTCTTGGGCCTTTTTGAGGATGGAGTTAGATCCAACTTCACAGAAAGGCAGATGGTGCAGAGACTGTAGGAAGAATATCTGCTGCTTGGGTGCTGAATGATGAGTTCCAGACCCTACATGCAGGATAGGCTAACTAGCTTTGTCGCTAACGTGGGATTCCCAAGCAAAAGTGGACCATGTTCAGGCCGCCATCCTGGTCTGGGCATACCTTTTGCAAAACTTCAGTTCCATTTAACGATTCCTAATACTGAAGCATCCAGTTGCTCTGTCAAACATCATATTTATTTCTCCGCAGCATTAAATATTACTGAAAGCATTTTGGGTGTAAAGTTTCCGTTGGGGTCTAATCTTTAAGTGCATACCATCAAAGTGATATAAACAAGAATGCTGGTATGGCGTTGTAGACATGAAATGAAATGATTTAGATTTATTTATCGCCGATGTTTTCCAAACAGACACCAAGCTCGTGGCCGGAGTTCGACTCCAGAACATCACGCCAGAGATGGAGCAAGTCTTTGAGCAAATTTACTCCTACTTTCGCGCAAGTCTATCAGGGGCAGGAAGCGGCGGCCCCCGAGAGGCAACCGTCACCCCGGCTCAGCCGTCAGCCCTCCGGCTTAAAACCAATCAAAGGAAGAAATCGGGCAAATCTCCAGCTAACCTGGGACCAGGTGTCTCCGCCCCTCCGCAGCGGTGCCAGCTTACACCTGCCGCTGCGCCGCCACTCACGAAAGCGGCGGCGCAGAAGTTTAAAGCATCGTTAAATGGTGGTGGTGGGAACAAAGGCAGGGTGGAAGCCCCCCTCCTCGAGGATTCGCTGAGCTCTGCAGAACTGAAGAACACTTTAACTCCGAAAAAATCTCTGCTTTCTGCCCTTCAGAACCTCTCATCAGATGACTGGTACGTCTCATAATGCTAAAGCGAAGACGTTGCCTTTAGTTTTGTCTTTTTAGCAGTATTAGCACAAGTGTTACGGGCACAGCTTTCTGTCACTGACTCGGAGTTCGTGGTTTCCACGGTGATGACTACACACACCCCCTCTTTCTTAGAGTGTTTTGAAAATTGTAAAAACGTGAGCTGTGTGTTCATTTCCTGCGATGCCCACGACATTGGCTGGTACATAATATTGGGATTTTCGTGGTATCAGTTGAACCGAGCATGAAGAACGGAGTCTCGTGTAAATAAATGGCATCTTTACACAGGGAAAAGCCCATGGAAGGCCTGCGGCAGGTCAGAGCTTTGGCGCAGCACCACCCAAAGACGCTGACCAAAAGTCTTCACCCATTCTGTTACAAAATTAGCAGTGAGGTATTGAAGAATGCTTTCCGCCCCCCCTTCCCAGTTTACGTCTCTGTTTGCAGATGCTGAAGTTTGCTCTTGCTCTTTAGATTTCTTCCAACCGCTCTGCTGTCAGCTGCGAAGCCATAGACACCGTGGGTTTCCTCTTTGAACACCTGCGCACGGACATGGACAGGTTTGTGGAGAGGACCGGCACTCCTCTGCTCGCAAGGTTTACCTCCCTGGATGGTCTGAAGGAGAGGGCCACCATTGCCTTGGAAAAAATGATTTACCACTGCGACTCCAATAAAGTTCTCCATTTTCTGGTGACCAAAGGCCTGAGGTAGGACCGCAGATGAGATTCAGGTTGGGAGACTTTGTACAGCAACTTGAACTCAATGGTTACTGGTGTTCCCACAGCCATCGTTCCTGTGCGGTCAGGGATGGCACGGCTAGTCTTCTTTGTGTGCTAGCTAACAAAATGGGTGTGAAGAAGGTCTTGGAGTCAGAAACCTTCATCACTGCTGTCACCACCATGTGTGTGGATGCTTCTTCTACAACCAGGTAGGTTTCATTTCGCTTCTTAACCTCCACATTAGGTCCAGTGGTGCAGAAGCAACAACTGGGTGTGATGGGATGTTTGCTGGCTTCTCAGACACACATGTGAGCTCCTATTTGTCTTCACTCTAGACCAGAGGTGGGCAAACTGAGGCACGGGGGCCACATGTGGCCCAGCGAGCTATTTAATCCGGCCCGCAAAACCTTCACAATCATTTCTCTAAAAGCCAAATGAAGAGGGTTGTCAGCTTGATTGGTTAGGAAAAGGTTCAGACCCCCCCTTCACCTAGCATGCTAACATGTCCTCTCAAGAAGGTGGGGCCAAACACCATTTGGAGCTTCATCATCCATCATAGTTGGACCAATTTATAGCTTCTTCCCAATATTTTCTCTCAATAGTCCAGCAAGAAGGATTTTTAGTCAACCTCTTATCCTCATTTGGGGGGGG
>BJFM01002941.1:199411-232513 GCA_016586285.1 Arothron firmamentum
ATATATAATTTAATACTGAGTTCATATCCAATCCAGACCCTATGGACCAATAGGTTAAATTACAAAACCAATCAAAACTACAAATTACATCGATTTCTATAAATTCCACTACATTTTATGTCTACACATCCTCAGCAACCTTTTTGCAAAGTTTCAATTTCTTTACACTTTATCCAATGGCCCAGCACGTCAAATTCAAAAAATCATGAAAAATGTAAATCAGAAATCGGAAATTATTTTCTACAAATTCCTCCTTTACCAAGATGGAAACGTTCAAGGATTTTTACTGTACTATTCTCTCATGTCACAAATTCACCCACAATACAAAACCAAAGGCCCAGTACGCCAAATTAAATAATTCATATAAAATCTATATCAAATTGTTTTCTACAACCTCTACTTCAGCCTTCTTCTACCCATCCTCCACTACCAAGTTGGAGATTTTCAAGGATTTTTACTGTAGCATTTTCTCAAAATCGCATCACAAACTCACCCACAATACACAACCAATGAATAATAATAATTTAAAAAAATAATAATAACAAAGAAGAAAATCTAAATTAAAAAAAAAAATCACATCCTAATGTGATTGTGAGAAAATGCTACAGTAAAAAACCTTGAAAATCTCCTCTTACCAATTTTGTAGAGGAGGTGGATGGGTAGAAAGAGCCTGAAGTAGAATTTGTGGAAAATTTAGTTAAAATATTTTAGGAATTATTTAATGTGACTGTAGACAGCATCACCGGGTACTTTGGAAACGTAGATGGCATGACCGCAGCGTCACGAACCAGTGATAAACACGCACACACACACACACACACACACACACACACACACACACACACACACACACACACACACACACACACACACACACACACACACACACACACACACACACACAATTTACATTGTAGACGTCAATATGGAAAGATACATAAGTGCATTTGTTTATTCAACAAATTATTAATACAAGGTGGAAGAAGTTACTTATCGGGTTTCAGTCAGTTTTCGTAATGAGGCAGTGTGGTTTTGGTTTTTTTCACCTCCATTTTCACTTCCCCCAAAACAACTGAAGACATTTGGCAATGACACTGAGTCAAACATTTACGTCTTCTTGAAAAAGTTGTATTACACCATATTTCTATAATAAATTGCTCTGAATTGCAGACAGATGATCGCGTATAAAATGTGCTTAGCTAACAGACGTTTCCTCCAGATGTTGTACTGAAAAAGGGAACTGGTCCTCTTTCCAGTCATCAGCACAGAGAATTGTCTGTCTGTCTGTGATTTTCTTGCACTGCATTTTACCCAACAAAAGTAAATTAGAGCAGGTACAAGCCTGAAGGCTTCACTTTGAGTGTAAATGAATGAAATAAAAAAGAATATTACTGTGTTCTCTCTCTCTCTCTCTCTCTCTCTCTCTCTCTCTCTCTCTCTCTCTCTCTCTCTCTCTCTCTCTCTCTCTCTCTCTCTCTCTCAATCTCTCTCTCTCTTTCTTTCTCTCTCTTTCTCTCTCAGTATTCATACATGGAATATGGTGTCCTCTGAGACGATGTTCTGGTGCTCTGGGTGCTGAAGCTCATGCGCCTCTTCAGACAGGGGATGTTCTTGGCCACGAGGCTCCTGAAGTGACTCTGGAACTTCTTCCCCACGAAGGTGTAAAACACGGGGCTGATGCAGCAGTAGGTGTAGGCGATGTTTTGGCTGATGTAGAGCGCATAGTCCAGATTCTCTGAGCAGGACTCCTCCCCGCCGGCGCGGGAGTCCTGTATGGCCTGAAGGAAGATGACAACGTTGTAGGGCGTCCAACAAACGAAAAAGGTAAAAATAATGATGAAGATGAGCTTGATGGTGCGACACTTCTCCCTCATGCGGGTGGAGAGGATGCGGATGGTGATGGTGATGTAGCAGTACATCACGGTGAAAAGTGGAATGAGGAAGAAGCCAAAGAACTGCTGGTAATAACTGACCAAACGCCACATTTGCATGGTACTCTTGACATATCCGGACTCTTTACACACCAGCCCATTGGTGGGACTCTTCCACACATTTCGGAGAACTAACTCCTTCATACTTGCTAAGATGCTAATACACCAGACCGCCACTGTTGCAATGATGGCGTAGACCCTTTTCCTGCACCTAGCAGCTGCTATGGCGTGCACGACTGCAAGGTATCGGTCGAATGTCATGAGGGTGAGGAAAAGGATGGAGCTGTAGAATCCAATGAAGTAAGCGCTGTTGACCATCTTACACAGAACATTCCCAAAAATCCACTCAGACTTGTGGTAGATCGCCAAGAAGGGGAGGCTAGAGGCGAACAGAATGTTGGAGAGGACCAAATTCAGGAGGAAGATGTTTGTCACTGTGTTGAGCTTCTCATACTTGTAGATGATGAAGAGGACAAGGCCGTTTCCGAGGTAACTCAGGAGAAAGTTGGTGTAATAGAAGGCTGGGATGATTTTTGCACCGAAATTGTTGACGGCCTCCTTCGTGCAGAGTTTGACGGAACCGGTGACCACGTAGCTCAGGTTGGTGACGTTGGCGTAGTCATCGAAGAGCTCCTTGAAGAGTTCATACTGGTCGTCTTCCAAGTTCATCGCTGAGGTTTGCCCTGCGGTGCAGAGACGGCAGAGGTTCAACCAGGTGTCCAGCATGGAAAAACCAAGCAATCTAGCTACTGGCTAGAGGTTGGTTATCTGTGTGTGTGAATTATTTACTGTTGAAGCCTGTTTTTCTATCCTTCTTACTTCTTGGACCAATAGGATTGCAACTCATTCTGCTGTACTTTGCAATAATAATAAAGTTCTGCTTCTGATTCTGACTTCAGAGAACAACAGCTGCAACGATTGGGACGTCTTTCAAGCCTCACATGCTTGTTACCTGCACTGTTTGCCTCACCCCTTCGTTTAATCTGTGGCATCATTTTTTTCCCCAGCCAACAACTTGCTATTACAGTGTTTAAACTAATAACATTTCCTGAATTAAACGCTTGGATAAAAGTTTTCGTGCTGCGCTTGGACAAAGTGAATATTTCCCTTTTGTCATTTATCCTTTTCTATGCCCACAACAATGAATAAAGAAAGAGTAGTGTATAAACATGCATTCAGTCGCGTTCGAAATGCCACAAGAGCTTTGCCTGAACTCACCGGTGCAGATTTGGAGGCTGAAGGTAAGGCAGAGGAGAACCAAGGAACCCAAGGAGCCAGTGACTGACTGCAGAGTGTTGACTGCATTCAGTTTCTAATGGGCTGTCCTAACACCAGCAGTGAGTCAGACTTTACCAGAAACCAGAAACATTCTCTGTAACAGCTCTACACTTTGCGTGCAGATGGCACTTTTCTTCTGTTGAATATGTGCTGACTTTTGCAAATTAGACTAAGAGCTACGCTTGCGGATGTTTTCACCTTGATGGCTGTTCCTGAGAACGGGACAGCAGCTGGATTCTTCTAAAATTGACTTCAAGTTTCAGATTTTATTCTTTAAGTGCATCTTGATTTATTTCCTTTACGGCACACACCCACCCACCCACACAGCCCCAGAATCCAACCACAACAATACCATCCACCTGCAGCAGAATGAAAGTATTTCTCACTCTGGTGCAGCGGAATTTAAAATATTTAATGTTTGTTTTATATTCCTAAGTGCACGGCAATTATTTTATTCAAAGATGTAAATATTCATATTGTAATAACCATATGTTTAACTGATTAATAAGAAGAATAAAATAAGAAATTAGCAATTTTGGAACTTTAATAATAACTGTGCTCAACGGTGCCGTCTTTGCATGAGCAATATGCTCATTTTGTTTCTTTACATCTGAGACTTACAAGCATTTTTAAAAGCCCTGAAGAACCACAGCCCACCAGTTAAACCTAAATCTACCACTGGTTCGGCTTTCTCTTTGAGTTTGGGAATCCAGATTTACAGCCTCACATCTCAGAGGTCAACAAAGGTCATTTAAAAACCCGCTACGCAAGTAGTTTTTCCAATTGACCACCAGGTGGCAATAAAGGCCTTTCCTTTGTTCCTTTTCCTTTTTAATGGCTCTTTTTCTGGCTAAAATCTTTCATATAACCACTTCATAATAATTCCCATTGAAGCTGCTTTTAAGGTACAGCAACTGTCCTCTTGCTTCCCTGCCCTCTTCGAGCAGTGTGTGCAAGCAGGTACGAACAGGCAGTGAAATCTCTGAGGGGTGCAGTGTGATAGAAATGTATCAAAAGGCGTAGAAGATGGTGCTGAGGTGTAGAGAGAGGGGCGCTGAGGAGAAGACAGGAGGCAGAGCTGGAGGACCAGGAATGACTCCATTGGAGAGACCGCGCCTGTCAGATGTCCTGTAGGTAAGGCCAGAGGGGTCAGACCGAGACGGTTTGCTGGATATGTGGACTTAGAGAGGACACGAAGGTAGCTGGTGTCAGAGAAGACGATGCAGAGGACAGAAGTGGTGATGGAGGATGTCTCACTGCGGTGACCCCTTAAGAGAAAAGCTGGCAGAAGACTTGCTCTTAGATTGCATCCTGTTGAGGAAGTAGTTGATGTGTTTTTTTTCACACCTTTGAAACCAGTATTAGAAGCAGCTCTTTGAGATGGGGGGTAATCAGAGCAAGTGGGGCAACAAAACACTTCTTTGGTGACTTTCATTTGGTCTGTGTTGTTGTTTTCCACAGCTAGCCTGGTGTTAGTGGGAGCTGCAATGATGCACCTCCAGACTTGCATGTTGTGTGGAGCCAGTTTGCTGGTTCTTGCTGTTAGAGGAGATTAACTCACAGCTGTAGCCCACTCCTCAAGGTCAGGAGACCAGACCCGATTTCAAGTGTTCAAACCATAAAGATTTATTTACAAAAGCATTTAAAAAGCCAACAACTGAAGTATGGAAAAAAATGACAGTTAGTAAATGTGAGCACTTCTATGAAATATGGCACTAGGGGGTTAAAAAAAAGAGAGGCCCAGGGCCCATGTGGGGCTCATGAAGCTGAGACCAACCTCCAACCCAGATCCTGGAATAGAAATTGTGAAACCAGAGAGACGCCAAGTGGACAGAGAGGGTCATTACACTGTGGTGCTAGCTGGGCAACTTCATTTGCAATTGGGTTCGAAACCAGTGACATTTAATTGGCCGGTTATTGGCCTTGGAGGCTTTTTGGCAGATCTGCCATCCTTCCACCACTTGGTTTTGGTGGTACAATGCATACTTCTGTCAAATGCTCTTCCATTACTCTTCAGTCACCTGTATTACCTTTTTTTTTCTCTCCTTGTACGTCATTAGCGAACGATGCCATCTTTACCTGAGTATCCAGTAAGCAGGCTGTTTGTGTGTTCTTTGGGGATACACTGCTGTATATTCTGGTGTACTAGATCTTAAAGCTCACCAGTGTCTTCACAGAGATCCTATGCCTGGCTGTTGTCCCCACAAGGAGAGCAACACCATCCCTGTTCCAAAATGGCTTCTCCACCCTGCTTTTCTGATTACCACCCCACCTTGGACTCCCACCAGTTTGCAAAATGTCTCCTCGGCCCTCTGCTTAGTCGTCACCAGTCTGGACACTAAGGACTCCTACGCAAGGATGCTGTTTATAGACTTTAGTTCAGCATTCGTCACAATCAGCTCCAACTGGCTGCTGGACTTCCTGAACAGAAGACCACAGACAGTCTGCGTTGGCAGCAACAGATCCAGCACCATCACCCTCGACATGGGGACCCTCAAGGATGCGTGCTCAGCCCCTTCCGGTTCACCTCACTGACACGCGACTGCATGCAAAAGCACAACACCTGTCAACCTGCTGAAGAACGTTTCAGGAGGACCCAGATGCAGACCACAGTGGGAAGTGACAAAGCAGGTTTGAATAGATCACTAAGTCCAAACGGCACAACAAAGGGTGCTCGCAAGGAGGATTAAACAAACAAAACGCTCCAACAGGGGAAAAACGATAACGTAAGAGGAGCCTCGCTGGAATTCTCCACGGCTGGCCGGCAAGCCGAAAAAACACATGCAAGTCCAGCGGAACGAGAGACCTCAGAGAGAGCAGAGGAACAGGGTTAGAAGAGGGCGAACAGTCAGCAAAGCTCTAACCCTAAGAACCGAGCAGCTACCGCACTGTAGGTGTCCAAAGCCGTGACCTCCTCCACCCAGGAGCAGGTGTAGGAGCAAACAACCCCACGACCAGAGGCGTAAATAGGTGTGGTTGATTGGTGATGAGGAGCAGGCGTGGACTCTGGCTTGACTCTGACCTCGGTCGTTGGCGCCATCTAGGGTTGAAGGGGCAGAGCGATGCCTTCACCCGAGTCCACACAGAAGCAGCCGCTTCCCAACACAGCCGGCCACTCACATTTCTCTCAGTGTGGAAACGAAAAGGAGTTCCTGGCTTCAGGAGAGCGCACACACCCACAGCGTACAGCACGATCTAAACCCGCCTTAAATGTTCAAGCCAACGGACTGAGGCTTGTTGAATTTGTTGATTAATGTTTCCTTATGCCTCTGATCACGGAGACGGAGAAAATAAGGCCATATATTGTTTAATTTGATGGCTCTTGAATAGAATAAAAAGCAGAAATATGTTACAGTAATAACTAGAATCTAAGGCATTAGTCTATTTAAGAGTTTTCATGAAAATGCTCGAACAACAAAGGTTGACATGTTGGATTCATTCTGACAGCAGCAAATTGTCTGAAGTGGGGAAAATTGCAACAAAAAAAAAAACCCCAACAAATTTTGTTTTAATTGAAGTCGTCTCCAACATTCTCTCAACCGGGCTCCAGAGTAACGGTAATTGCATTGTTGCATTAGCACAGAAGGATAAAGCTGGTTCCAGCGTTGTGTTGGGGGAGAAGAACGACCTCTTAGCTGATGAGTAAATATTGAGGGGAGAACTGTCCAGCGACGGCCAGAAAATCCAGACACGCTGTGTTCCTCCTCCAGAGTGGGCACAGGAGACAGACTGTTCTAAATAGGGAGGTAATGAGTAGTCATTAGTTATGGGTC
The DNA here is from genome assembly GCA_016586285.1 of Arothron firmamentum. Taxonomy (NCBI): domain Eukaryota; kingdom Metazoa; phylum Chordata; class Actinopteri; order Tetraodontiformes; family Tetraodontidae; genus Arothron; species Arothron firmamentum. The sequence continues at coordinate 206,394 of BJFM01002941.1, forward strand.
ATTTAACGGGTCACTTTTCAAAGAACAAATCATTTTCAAAGTGTTTATTTAGCAGGCACACATCCACTGCTAATTTTACCTTTTAACTTTGAGGTCTACCGTAGCATTTAGCACTATTTAATCTTAATCATTAAAGAATCAATCAAAAGGTAGGTAATGATATTACAGTCAAGATCCTTAACTTGTTAATTTACACAGTTTAACAAAATACCAAGATGACATTGAATTAGAAATGCGCACTGTGTTCATCGGCTGCTTAATGACACGTGTTCTTTGCGCGATCGTCGACGTTTGAGAAGCTCTGGACATCTCTGCAGGTTTCAACTGATTCTTTTTCCACTCAGTTAGCTCCTAAAAGTGATCACATCCTCATTAGATGCCGACGTTGATTCAGTGGTATGAAGCACCAGCTGAGACTTCATTTACCTTCTCCTTTACAGTGATGGGGCTTTGAAGCGCTGACATCGAAATGTTATTAGGAAAATGAAAATCCTTGGCCCTAATTCTGTGTTGATGTAGGTGGACCTAATTAAATGTGCGAGCATCAGCTTTGTGGCTGTGTGTACTTTTTAATTAAGTCAGTTGACACCTCCAGATTGGTGTTATTGCAGAGGTGACACAGACCTCCTGGACACTGACTAAACACGCAGTAATTTCATTTACCCTCATGCAGAGCATATATGTGTGTGTGTTCCTTTATCTTGTGTGTTCCTACAACTCTACAGTGTGGGTGTGTGGGTGTTGGATAATGGCTTCAGGTGTCATACCATATCTCTCCATCTTTTTATTAGACCCTGACTGTAAAAAGTAATTAACTTCCCACCGAGACCATGTTTGTTCCTCAGTTGATGTCATAAAAAGTGATATTGCAAGCCAGGGGTCAGAATTTACTTTTCCATACCAGAGGCATTTGTGTGTGTGTGTGTGTGTGTGTGTGTGTGTGTGTGTGTGTGTGTGTGTGTGTGTGTGTGTGTGTGTGTGTGTGTGTGTGTGTGTGTGTGTGTGTGTGTGGGTGTGTGTGTACCAGGAGGAGCACTACCAGACACACAGTGCTATTTAGGTGACATTATGATATTAGCGCTAATGGTGCCAATTATTTGGAAAACAGTTTTGACAAGAATGGACAACGTGAACCGGCCGCTATCAGGAAGAACTGCGGCTTCTTCTGCTCTCTGCTGAACTGTGTGTTCATTGTCAGGCTCAGTTAGTTTTCTGCCAAATCTTTTGTCGGGGTTTTTTTTTTAAGGACCGTGAGAGGATGTTTAGCGATTCCAGCGGCTGAAAACCTGAAAAGTGCTAACGCTAATGTGGTCCTCCTGTTGTGCTTATGACACTGTGTGTGTCTTCTTGTCTGCGTTCCCGCTTGTCCCCCGAGTCATCATTAAACTTGGGCACATGCACTTGATTAGCTAACTGTAATGTGGTCTACCTCATTAGAAGCCCCCCCGCTGTAGGCACTCATCACGTGGAGCTTCTCAGCTCTACATTCACAGCATTTAAAACAATAGATTTGATTTATCAACTCAAAACTTGCTGAAATCATTGAACTGATGGAATTCTCTGATCAGCCATATGATTTTGCCCCCCTGCCTGATATTCCGGTGGTCCCCCTCCCTGTCCCATCAAGACCAGAGCTCTCGTACAGCCCTGATGGTGTGGAACACCCGTATGGTTCTACGGAGGCTCTACTGGACTGAGATCTGGATCACATGGAGGACCCGTCAACACCTCAAACGCGTTGCTGAGCTCCTCAAACGTTCGTGAACCATTTTCTTGTCCGTGGCAGGGAGCATGGTCCTGCTGAAAGAGGCCACCGCCATCAGGGAGTATCATTTCCATGACAGGGTGAACGTGGGATGAGATCCATCCGACCAGGCAATCTTCTTACCTCCTCCACGTGGTCGAAGATACCGAAGTATCTGACAGTCTCTGTATTCCAATCATGGCCAATTCTTAACTGGTTGGTTGGTTGGATGGATGCAGACTTGTAAAGAGCTTCTCTAAATAAAAATGTCCCCTTTCTCAAAACTCTATTTATAACCTATATGGGACATAACTGCGCTCCAAAAATGAGGTATTTGCAAGCAATAAACGAGGGCAGTACAGTAAAGGAACGCAGTTACTGCCTCAACCTTATAGATCGCACTTTGGACCGTTTTTCCTGATGTCATTCATCTTTATTTATATTTTATAGCATCGGGATCTGAAGGTGCAATTTTCCTCAACATATGAGGAAGGCACTTGGGTCATTTATCAGCACGTGTGGAGCTGGGCTTAAAAATGTGCATTTGGGAAGAGCAGTCCTCAGTTCCAAATATTCCTACATCTGTTATTTTTCTCACTGTGATTTTTCTTCATACATGAAGCTTTTTGCTCATACAGAATAACACTAAGGTGCCTTTCAGATTGCTCTTTTTAATTAAAGAGACACGGTTATAAACTTAAAACCTTTTTGGCAAAGCATTATTTGAAAATATTATCATTATTATGTGGCCCAGTGTCCGTCCACGGGGGACGATTTCCTGTTAGGGAGTGGGAATCGAGATCATGTCACTTTGGCTTTATAATTGAGGAACTCCGGTGTGTGTGTGTGTGTGTGTATGTCCAGCTTATTTTGGGTATATAGTGTCAATGACCCTGTTGTGTTGAACAAGGGCATCTGACTTTCAAGCAAATTTTGAGTGTGTGGGTGTGTGTGTGCTGCAGGCCTGTGCTCTGGTAATTAATCTTGCCATCTGTGAGTCAGAGGGTGGCTATTACATGCTTTCTGTCCTGCCTACAGCTATTAAACTATACAGAGTGATCTGTTCACACTGCGCTACACAACTTCAGCGCGCAGACAATAATGGGATCGCGCAACGCAGCCACTGAGTCCAGAGACCGCTAACAACTCAGCGGACACAAACATGACCTTTTCGTTACCGGCAGCATATCTGACACCGAGTGTGTAATAATGGACCCGAGTGGTGGCAACCAGGAGCAGCTGAGTGGTTTTATGTGGTAAAATGCTGGGACCCAAGGACCGATGCTTTCAGCAACTGACAGTATTCCACTGAGGGTTTATTTGGTGGCTGGGGAGAGGACGACGGCAGGGGAAAAGGATAGAGTGGTTAGACAGGAGTCGAGAAAAGAAAAATCAGAAATACGAGCTCACTGTGGCTGCGTCTCAAGAGAATGGAGTCGTCCATCAGGCTTCGGTGAGGAGAAACGAGGCCTTTAACAAAGCAACACAATCGCTAAAGCAGCCGCGTGAAGCGTCAGGGTTGGCAGCCTCATTGTCTAGAACTGCTGTCCTCATGATGTCCACTCAGTCCCAGGCAGCACGGAGACTCCTCAAGCACTCGCAGACTGGCGGTAAAAACGCATCATACCCCTCGGAAAAGATGAAGGGTAAATGCAGCGCCTGGCGACCGCAACGTCGCCATGCATTGTCTCCTGAAAAGGAAGATCTACGGAAATGAATCCTTCCACAGGACTCCAACAACTTTGTTGGGGATGCATGTCCTAAAGACATGTGGAGACATCACTTGTTTGGAGCCCTCTTGGCTCCAAAGCGAATCAAACTGTTTTCACCTCCAGACTGAGCCATAAATAAACACAAGGTCTGCACAACATGTTAGCAGGGACATGCAGTAAGTCAGTACCCTTTCTGGTCCATCCATCCATCCATCCATCCATCCATCCATCCATCCATCCATCCATCCATCAATCCATCTTCTACTGTTCTTTCCCTTAACAGGAAGGTATGATCTGAGTAGAATTTCTCTACCTGGGACCAATATATTAATTCAGCTCAAGTCAAAGTTCCAACATTTTGTATGTCAAATATCAAACTGAAGCCCTGCTTTTGTTATACCAGCATGATGAGATTGGTCACAGACGTCTTGTGTGTGCTTATGTGTCACATGGTCTAGGATTTGTAATTGTTCATTAACATTATTAGTAATATTTTTAACTTTAGCATATGAACAATGACCGTAAAGGCTGCAAATGGAGAAGGTAACACGTGTCACTGAATGGCTGAGAGCCACTGTGAAAATATCTGCTGGAAAAGTTCTGTCTTCTTCAACAGATCTTCAAGCTGTCTCACCCCAGCCAGCTACACGCGAATTTCCGCACCTTTTATTTCTTCCAGCTATTTTTCATCACCTTTCTCTCTCTCCTGTGTCCTCAGAACCATAACCTCTCCTGGCATGCCCCGGGCCTGTCATGTGTTCTCTGTCAATTTTAGTGTTTCCTTCCACAGCGTCACTCTCGTCATGGCTTCTTCGCTCCTCCTGACTCTGGAGCTGGTTCTGGCCTTCCCACTTATGTGATGTGGAATTTAATTCTGACACCAAATGACACAATCTAATTTGTGGATTGAGCCTTTAGTTGGAGTTTTTCCTAATGAGACAATATGAGACACAAACATTGCTCCAATAAATAGCTTACAAATATAAGTCTATAACAAGCTCCCATCACTACATCCCATTTATGTTTGTTCTAAAAAAACGTTTTTCTTCAAAGTCTTGGTTATAAGATGAAAGCTGCTGGGAACTCTCGTATTTTTTTTTTCCAGGTGAGGTGATAAAGTCTCTGCTCCTTATTTGTGTTCGGTGTGTACAAAACACTCCCGCTGGTTTATGCTCACACAGATCTTCATCCGGTCTTCTCTTCGCTCTCAAAATTGACCCACCAAACCAAAACCATGGATGACATTGACCAATTAAAGATTAATTTCCAGGATTTTTGGCCATTCATACAGACCACACATTTCTTTATTCACAATTAAAAAATGACTTAATGAGTATTTGGCTTTGTTGGCTTTATTTCCAGACCTCCATATTCTATACATGCAAGTGTCTTTGAGGAAAAAAACATTCAAATTTCTTCCGTTAACACATTGGTATATCAAAGGAATGTGTCTGATGGGTTTTGGTCACCCCCCGATGAGCAGGTGAGACGGTCTCTGCCTCCTGTGAGACTGTGAGAGACGTTCAGACAGGAGGAAGTCATGCACATGATGTAATGCGATGCATATTGAGCGCTGAGAGATGAATGAAACCAGAACTGAAACCAGATAAAAGGCATTTACCCTAGACTGCCTTTTGTACAGCTTAAACATTTCCAGACGGCCAAAGCGACTGTGAGAGGTTCGAGGGACATGAAACCAGAAAAGGAGTATTCATAACCAGGTCTCTTTATGATTAAATGTTTAATCTGAGTCTTCAAAGTTGTTATTGCTGGAGATTTCCAGATGATCCTTTTATTGCCTTCTTATCTCCTGCCCTGTAATGGGCAAAAGAGATTATGTCTGTATGGCTTTGATGCATGTTACTGCACATCTGAATCACTCAGTGCAAACAGATCTCAATTTCACCTCTTGCCTATTACATGTGTTTACTTTTCCACATATATGGGCTACCAATGCTGGGAATTTACATTATGTGTGCTGACATCTGTGTATGGTCAGTGGGAACTGGAAAATCAGGATTTCTGACACATAATTTTGCTGGCTAATGGGTCCTTGCACATTTATTCATTGGTAAAACTTGTAAAACAAACAGTGACTAAAGTTGTAATTAGCATAGTTAGCTTTTGCTATGTGGTGTGTGATCTATTTTATGTAAGAGCTGTAAAGAAAACAGCACAGAGATTAGCCTATATGCAGGCTGGTAATGCGGTCACACAGCGTGTTCAATGGTTTCAGAGCAGAGGTGAACGTATGGTCCAACCAGATGTCGCAGCCCGTCAGAGAGATAAGGTGGACGCTTTGTCAAGTCTTTGTCCTCCTCACGGGTCAACTGGAGTTCAGATACACAGATGGAGGCAAACGCGTTCGACGGATTTGTCCTAATGTTTCGGCTTCTTCACGCGTCCAAGTGAAAGCTTTCTGTGGCGGGCTTTACTGTTTTACTCGCACGCTGAAAATCAACTCTTCCATTTACGGCTGATTGAACGCATCCATTATCGCTACGTTGCGGGTTCCTGACCACAACAGGCCAGTGCAAATAAGGCTTCATTGTTGTTCAGTGCAGAGCTTCTCTTGGTGGGAAATGAAGCCAATTTCAAACACTAGTGTTTCTCTCTTAACATACTAAAAAATTTACACCTGTGAAAAGAAACTGAACCATGAGTGCATGAATAACTCCACGTTTGGAGGGGTGGAGAGAACCGATGATCACGTTTTGTCGAGTGTATGTAAGTGGTTGAGAAATAGTGGCGAAAGGGAAGTGGCGAAAGGATTTTATTGATTGTATTAGTTTTAGTTTGATGTCTTGTGTTCAAAGAGTAATCACAGTCGCACCAAACTGACATTCGAATGCAAGGTGAATTCAAACGTGTGAATATATTAACGGATTAAAGTTTCCATCAAAGCTCTGCAAAAAAAAAGGGGAAAAAATGAAGATGAAGATGAAGAGGCACCACCCACGAGGTTGCCTGCTGAAGAGGATGTAGGTTAGTGCCTGATGGATGAAGCCATGACTCAGACCTGAAGAAAAGGGAGGGGGAGGAGGGGAAAACACTGATTCATTAAAAGTAATTAGCTGGTTATTGTTCAAAAATTAAAATTTCATTTTAATTGTTGGGAAGCATCGTCTGTCTCTCGACTTGGAGACACACACACACACACACACACACACACACACACACACACACACACACACACACACACACACACACACACACACACACACACACACACTTATTAAGATGAGATGCTGAATACATTTTCATTTTTACCCAAGGTTAACACAGAACACTTTCATCTCTGAGGTTATTACCTTAATGTAATAATGAAAAAGTAGAACAACGTCAACATACATCCACTGTGTTCATGGCTGCATGTATGTAACCAGCCAGCCAGCCAGCCAGCCAGCCGGACAGACAGACAGGCAGGCAGACAGGCAGACAGGCCTTATCTGCAACGTGGAGTGGAAACGACAGACATTCTCCCCGAGGCCAACCTTCTTTAATAGGTGACAAGTGTTGTCGAGGAAGATGGCGAGATGTTTTCCTCTTTCTGTGCTTATCTGGGTTTCTGTCATTCAAGCGTTAGACAGCCCGGTGGCTCTACACACACAAACACACACACACACACACACACACACACACACACACACACACACACACACACACACACACACACACACACACACACACACACACACACACACACACACACTGTTAAGTTAAATGGTCACTTTAAATTGTTGGCAAACACAAAACACTGGACAAATGTCCATTTTTCAGGTACTTTTTCATCAAGAAGACCACCTACCTCTGCTGCATCTGAGCATGTAATCAAAAATGTCTCACTGGAAACACTTTTTCAGCCCAGCAACCATAAAACACGAACACGGCCCCGGGGTTTACGCTGTTATGTGACGTGCTTTGTGTTTTTCGTAGAAATGGGTTCTGATGGTGGTGATTTAAAAGTGGTGTTTGGAACAAAATGCTCCGGCTTTGAACCAATTACATTCTCAAAGGCTTTTACTGTAGACAAGCTGTTTTTACTTCGCAAATGATGAATCAGGAGAACATACTGTGTTTACCTTTGGAACATCTCAGCAATTCTGATCAGAATTTACTAAAATATAAATAACTGTTTATGTTCTTCATCCTCACTGTTACTGGTGTTTTAGCATTGGGCTGAATAAGCCAATTTATATGTTTATCTTGTTCTTGGGTGGAAAAAACACATATTAAATATTGTTTATATTTAAGTCCTTAGAAACGTTTATAGTGCTACCATCAAACATATGGCTTCAGTACATTCATTCATTCAATCAGTCAACTCTTGTTTCTGTTTTCATACGTAGGGAAGTTTGCAGGATTAATAGTGATCAAGTAGGCTTTCGCTTTAATCCCGGTTGTTTAGAAAACTGGCACATGTCTGAAGATGAGTAGATTCTCCTCATATCTGTTAAAGAGCCAGTTGCCTGTTAAAAATTTGCATCTCTGGATGTGCACGTGTAAAAGGTCTAGTCTGAGGACTCCCTCTTCCTCCCACAAAGACGGAACTTGTGCTAAATAAAATGTAAAATTCAGACTTTTGTATTTCTTGCGTACATTGCTCCCAAAAAGTTAGGGATATTTAACTTTCACCTGAAATGAACAGAAACGGTTCAACGGATGTCATGGAACGGAAGAGGGCATTTGAGGGCATGCGATGGTGCTTTCCTCATCTCAAACTATTTATTGAAGCTGTGTTACAAATCCAGAGAAGCCAGACTCGGGCACAAAGGGTCGTTTTATTTTCCCTGATCAGGATCTGCTTGTGCAGTTCGGCCAGTTTGTATTTAAAAGGCTGGAAATGAATTCCAAACAAACAGTCTTTCAAAGAATGAATTATGGTGGGAAACCAAGCTACAGCATGTTAAACAGGCCACAGCGAACATTTGGAAGATGTGAAATATCCCACCGCTTCCGATTCAATTTCAATTTCATTTGATTGTTTATAATAAATTGTTTATAACATTGTTATCTCAAGACACTTTACTCATTCCAAAGAAGAGAGACAGTCAGAGACAAGTCCCAGGGCTAAACTCCACACTGAGTAGGCCTTTGGTGACAGAGGAAAAACTTCCCTTTAACAGGCAGAAACCCCGAGCAGAACCAGACTTGGTGTAGACGGCCATCTGCTGCAAACGCCTGGGAGGGAGAGGGGGGAGAGGAGAGACGGGGAGATGGAGAGAGAGGAGAGGGGGAGATGGAGAGAAAAAGAGAGGGGGAAAGGAGAGAGAGAGGGAGAACAGTGAGCAGAGGCAGCAGGATCCAGGCAGGGCCATGGAGAGGGTTCTGGGTCCAGCAGCAGAACCAGGCCTCAGGAGGGTGGAGGTAGGAGATCCAGCAACACGATCTGGAAGTTCTGTGAAAAGATGGAGCAGAAGAGCCCTGGGGGAGAGGGCGGGTTAGTGCTGAACCAGGCATGATGAGTGAGTCCGCCCCTGCTCTGAAAGCTCGGTGTCTAAGGATCTCCCCCAGCAGAGCCCGGACGTAACATCCACTCAGGAACAGTGTTTTGAATTCATACACACACAAAGACATTGAATCCGCCTTCACACCAATATGCACCAAGTGAGATCTCTGGGTACTCATCTCTTGATCCAAACCAGGATTCTTGTGAATCTAATCTACGATGTGTTTTGTCAGATAAAGGTTGGATCAGCCCAAACTTTGACATCTTCACATCTGGGAGATAGGTGGCAAAGTGCTTTTCTAGGCATTTCATGTGGATGCACACCTAATTTGTGGAGCACTTATGGATGCTGTTGTCTTAAAAACTGTCTCGGCGTGAGGTTTGCCTCTGAGCGGTTTTCTCTCGCTAGTTTCCCCCTGAATCCATCGATACGGTGGCTCATCTGTGTGACATTGTTCTTCCCATGCTTGTGTTAAATCTCTTTAGCTTTCCAAAGATGTCTGCTACATATGTAAGGAGGCCAATTTTCTGCTGGTCGCACAGAAAGTTGCCTCCCTGCACGCGGAGGGTGTGGCTCGACGCGGTTCTCCACGGTTACGACCCGCTGCAGTGTGCCTGCGACGGGCTCGGTTCTTCACTCGGTTCTGCGGAGACCAGTTGTTCAGCATGATTCATGCAGTGATTCCAGATTGCAGATGGGCCCCACTGGGTGACAAATGTCCGCAAACCATTCACCGTCCCGCCGTTTTTGGGTCCCCGTCCCACCATCCCTCCCAGGGAATTCTGTTTTTCTCCATAACATTGTGAAGGTCGCCATACATTGCTTGGGCAGCCTCCCGTTCAGGAAGCGGGAGGCAGAACATCCTCATGAATGCATCCCCCTGCATGTCACAAACAATTTCTTCCTAGCGTGCCAACATCCATTTGCGGAGCATAACCTGGGGAACTGTGATGTTTTTCCATCCGCGTATTTTCTTGGTCATCAGCGATTGCATCAATCCTTCTTTTCACTGTGTTTTCAGACAGCATCATCTTCAGTTCTCGAGCTTTCTCCTCCCCTGCGCATCGCTCTCACCATTTCGATGGCAGCTGGAAATATTAACCTCTCAGCAATGCAGCTTCACAGCCGTAGCAATGAGATAGCTCACCTCAAAAGATGCTTTCAGTGCCCGCCCATTAGCCATCACGGCCTTTTTAATGTACACTCGTCGCTTATTCAGCTTGGCATATTTCTGCTCGAAAAAGATCTCGGTTTGCCGACGAAACTTGAAACCTGCCGACAGTTTCATACTCTCGACAGACTGGGCGTTGGCGCGCAGCAGACACGGGCGCATTAAGGCAACGCCAAAGTGTCCTGTCGTTATTCCGTCAGTGAATCTCACGCCGCCGCAGAGCATTTTGTGAGCATTAGAGCGTTTTATTTGTGCAAACCAATAAATAATTACGAGATCCGAATTAATGTTTCAGTATTTTCTGGCTGGACCAAGCAACCAATCATGCGATAAACCACTTATATCATTCTATGCCATTGTAAGGGAGGAGTTCTAATGTGGCAGTGTGGGCGATGAATAACCAGCCACTCCTCAATTCTCTGATCATTTTCTCCCGCTTCCTCTTCTCCCATCTTCTCCCACCTCTTCCGTGTTTCCTAATCAAATGTCAGCCTCCCACTTCTCTTCCCATAGGTCACATCCTTTCTTTAGAAGTTCCCATCAGTCTCCATTGTAGCGCGACTGTGGGAGAGCCAAGAGCAGGATGTTATGGATTGATACATTTTATATTATTATATTCCAATACTTCATCAGCACACGGTGCACCATCACACTGTTTCCACAGCAGTTTGGTCCTGCAACAGCTCTGACGTTGTAGTTTAAAGGACAGTTTGATAAAAGGAAGGTAGGTGGAAAGCATGTTGTTATAGACTCATAGGAACAGGAGAATGAAAATAGAAGCTCTTCAGTACTTCACGCCTGGACAAGTAGTTTGGTCATGCCCATAAATGAGTTTCCCAAACAAACAAGTGTGGGGATCACAAGAGACTCGTCCCACACACACACCACAGGTCAGGCACAGGCAAATGTTGACTTCGGGCTTTGCAGTAAAATCAAAAACACTTTGTGGAGGAATGGGATGTTAATAGCACTCAATGAAATTAGTGTGGCATTTGTTATATAGATGCAACAATTGGGTGTTTGCCTTTATAACTAACACCCTCAAAACACACCATAGTTTATTGCTATTGTGGCTGCAAACACTTTCTGCTCGGCTGTTTCGTGTTGACAAAAGAAGATTCGTGAATAATCCTGATGAATAATTATCAAAGAATAATTATCTTTCTTCATGTTGATGAAGAATGATGGCTGGTGAGGGAAAGTCGTCTTACAGACGTAGTCACACACTGAGTTCCTCTGAGTAAATAACAGCCGACACATCATTATGCACAGTTTGATTTTACAACGTCCACCTGGTTGTCAAAACATGCATTTGGAAAGCTTCCTAAATTTCTCCTGTTTAAATAATAAAAAATAAAGGTGTCATATTTGTTGATCAATTATTCTCAGATTATAGACTCATTATTTTAACCCTTGACTTGTGTTAGGGTCCCCATGGACCTGTTTTAGCTTTTAATTGCATCAAAGAAACACTTAAAATTTGTTTGCTTCATCAAGCCTTTTTGACTTTGTTAGGAACCTTGATTTCAACAAAATTACACACAAAAATTTTTTTTCCACTACATTATAAAATGCTCTGGTTGAAATAATTTCACCTATGGTGTTCGGGTCCGTTTGGACCCGGTTCTAAAAATAAGAGTGTAAAGCAATAATTAGAGCCAAAATTGAAATCATAAGTGCACTGTCGGCCAACACAATGACAGCCATCTCCTCTACCAATCATGTGAGCTTCAGGGGATGCTTATGTATCCAGTGTACATGCAAAAAAAAAACCTTCTATTTATTTATATGATTCTCTATAGGTTAATTTTTTTGTTGCTCGAAATCAAAAGGTGATTAAAAAAAAAAAAAAGCCCAGAGACCCAACCCAAAAATATTAAAACCCAAGATTTTCATGGATAAGGAAGCCTAATAAGGTAACCAAGAGATGACAAAAAAATTGGATGATAAGTTATTGTTTTAGTGTATTTAAAATCTGATTTAAGACACGGGTCCGTTTGGACCCGTGTCTTAAATCCACAGGGCGAAGGTTAATATGTTTTACTGTACCTTGGCTTTTTTCCCCTTGCATTTTGTGATTTAACTTGTGTATTTGCCTTTTTTATTTAATGCAGCTCCTCAAACAACCTGTCTTATAGTGCTGATGCTGATCAAAAGACCACTGACATGGATCTCTGAAAGCCTTTAAGCAGGATGTTGAAGTATCTAGAGATATGGACTGATAGCTCTGTGTGTGTGTGTGTGTGTGTGTGTGTGTGTGTGTGTGTGTGTGTGTGTGTGTGTGTGTGTGTGTGTGTGTTTTAACAGTTCATTCATCTGTTTATCTGTAGTTATGTAAACTAACCTGCAGGATCTTAATAAAAGCTGACAACTGGAGATGATGCGCTGTGATGATTCATAAGGCTCGGCCTTCTTTTTCATAAATTAGCTGGAGGCAAAACATCGCAAACGCGCTAGCTAAACGTTGGTTGGCAAGTTTTAGCCGACTCTTTTTGCTGGAATGGACGAGCGAAAAGCACATTTTAGTGAATATGTGAGTACAATCACTGTCCAAGACCGGGAATGTTATTTGAAAACGTGGACTTTGACTGATGGAGCGACATTCACCGACCCCCTTACACCCTCTCGCTCACTGGACAGTTTGATGGGACTGCCTAGCGTGCCATGGCCAGACATTTACACATACTGAGCACCTTACTGAGAAACCGAGCGTCTACACAAAAGAAAAACTGAATGCCTGTAAAAGTCTTGATATACATGATCAAGATCTGCAAGATAACAATTTGAGCAAGGCCATTTTGTGCAGGCTGAAACTGATGATGCGTTACATATTAATTACATATTACATATTAATCTATCCTGATATGAAGTGTGAATTTGTGTCAAATAAACAAACGAAGATATTGATCTCTCTTATGTCATTGTTTTTTTTGTATTGATGATTCCAAATCTTACGTTATTTCCTGAAATTATTCATTGCAAACAGTCATCATTAAAAACTTTAGTTAGTTTTAGAACCTGGCTGTAAATTATCCCAGCTGGTACAAGCTTACAAAATGTTAACAATTGCAATTGCTGTTAACAACTGCATATCAGCGCGTCACAAAAACCTTCAGAGGCACTTAAAAGCAGCACTTTTGGAAATTATACTGTCCATTAAATAGCAACGATAACTTTAGTGGCACACACAAACACACATCCCTGGAGTGTGTGTTTACAGGCTGCTTTCAGTCAGACTGAGATTTTTGGAAATGAGTGTTTAACGTACCCCGCGGTTTCACACTAAATGGCAGTGAAATGAAACAGGGAGAGGAAACGATCCAAACTGAAAGCTCATATTTTTGTTTTTGTTTGTACAGCTGATGATTACACCCTTTATTACCCCCACCGTCGGTCTTCAGGTGATAAGGCTGCTAAAACTACGCATTGAATAGGGGTTTTACGAAGTAGCTTGTGTATTTAGAATAGATTTTTACCTTTGGAACTGTTAACAACTCATGGCTCAGTCTGGTTTCTGTCTTTATTGTTACTTTTTAAATTGGCATCATCTGACTGGAGCCATCTTACACAGTATAGGAAATATATTCATTGAATTCTAGAAGCTGGGCAATCAAACCACCCTTTTCAACAAAAAAGGAGTGGGAAGAGAGGCAGGTGTGAGGACAAGAATGAGAGAAAGAAAAAGAGGTATAAAAGAAGGGAAATGAATTTGAACAGAGAATAGAGAGAGAGTTTGTGCTAAAATTGAAGTGTCTCATCTGGTGGAAGGCGAACTTTAAATGAGGCATTTTATACATTATAGCAATCACACACACACACGCGCGCGCACACACACACACACACACACACACACACACACACACACAAAGAGTATGCTCAGCATTATATCATTATTCCTTCTCCTTCACTAAGAAATGGAAAAACAAAGTGGGAACATTGTTTTCACAGCTTTGCACTCACAGAATTTTCAGACATTTTACTCACTTTGCAGCACCTTTGGCAGGCTGTTTTCCTCCAGTCTTCCTGAGTGTGATTGTGAGTATGATGACAGAAGCTCAGCCACTCCTGCGTTGTCTAGCCTGATATTCAGATGTGCCACTGTTGTCGCACAGAACTGAAGACAAGTAATGGAAGGAATTTACCATTTCCCGCATTGGTGCAATGCGAAAAGAATATTCATATGCAAATATAAAACATGTTTAAAAGTGAAATTTCTGACTTAAAATAAAGCTGCTGTGTCTTGTGGACCTGATCATTTAACATCATTATTAATTATTGCTATTATGATAAATAAACGCCTGGAAAATAAGCTGTTTGAAATTCCCTCCTTACTGCTGAAGAGTTGCATCACTTTTCTAGTAGAAGAGGAGGTTTGTGCCAAACGCCAAACAATCACATCTCTCTCAGTACGAAAGGTCATCAGGTGATAAAGGTCTTACGTAATCTGAAGCCAATCTGCAGTTCTGACATGATCCAGTGTCAGAACTGCAGATTGGCAGTCGCTGGCTGTGTCAGTCTGGCTGTGTCAGTCTGTCCAGCTGTGGTCCAGCCGTTTCCGCCACCATCAGTGACCCTGGTATGTTCCAGGGTCCCCCGATCCATTATCTGACCATGACACCACCCCCACCCCCAGCCCCACCCAACCCCCACGCCACTTATGTACGTTTACAAAAAAGCCATCAAAGCAATTTCATGGTTTTGACTGCCAGCCCCATCATCCATCCATCCATCCATCCATCCATCCATCCATCCATCCATCCATCCATCCATCCATCCATCCATCCATCCATCTTTATGCTGTTGTTTTTAATCACAGCCTTTATAGTTGCTGCACTCTAGCCTATTTTGCACAGCACTGACATTCCATACAGTCACGGTTTTTGAGCCCTTACTTACAGCTACTGGTGTGTGGTGTGATCTGGAAAAAAAAAAAAAGAAATTAAAAAGGAAAAAAGAAATTAAAGCTGTGCAATAAAAACAAGGATCACAGGGGTTTAATGTTTAATTTCCTGGATAATAACCAAGAATTACGCGCTTAGAAAAAACAAACCAAAGTATTATTGCAGCAACCAAAATAATAACATTTTTGAGAGCGCATCCACTCCACAATGGACATTTGACATGAAATCAAAACAAAGCGAAAATAGGCCCAAACTGGATGAGCTGGAGTCGGCGTTGCGATGAAGAGGCCTGCTGAATCATGTTCCACGGCCCAGCAGAGGAGGTGGCTGAAATTCAGCTGCTCAAAAGGGCAAATCCATGGCTGAAGCCCTTCTTGGCCAGTACGGAGCTGCGAGCCAATCACCGCACCTCTCGTGCGCAAGCGTTACAGGGGAAGGTTAGTGATGGCAGTGTGTGTTTCAGAATGCTGCCTATTTCAATGTATGTTGGTGTCACAGACCTTCTGACTGACTGCTCACAGAGGGTGAACCTTCCCCCCACATTTCCGCCTCTTCACACCCTCTACAAACATGGATGCACCCCCACACGGCCGAGCAACGCCGCCATGGGTTTGCAGATGATGCGGCTGCGGTGGAGCTCTCCTCCAGGGAGGAATCAGACACAATGCGGAGAGGAAGTCACTGTGGTGGAAAGGCAACATCTGATCCCACATCCACCAAAAAACCAAAGATGTGGCTGTGGAATTCCTTACGTACACCACACCTACGCTGGAGATGTTGTGGGACTGTGAAATCCTGATTGTACGCACGGGTGTGGGACTGACACGGAGCGCCCACACAGGACTGCTCTGTTTACCAGGGGCAGCCCAAAAAGCTGAGTACTAGAACTTTACCGATCACGCAATCACCAAAGTTGTCAAAAGACAGACAATGGAGGAGTGGAACCTCTCACCTGCATGAGATCCACAGCTATCCCTTGTGTGGTCACACCTTCCACGTTGTTAATCAGCCAGTGAACAACCTCTGCACTAATAAAGGTGAGAAGTGGGCCTTTTTGCTCTGGGAGGAGCTGCACACCCGTCCTGTAAACCAACAAACGCGCAATCGATGAAAAAAGAGGAAAGACTTGAGGTGGTGCAGCGGAGCTTCTCTTGTCCTTATGAATTTAGGATGTTTTTTTCTGTATGTGTATTTGCCATGCATGTCAAGCGCCTTTATTTCACTCCCTGTTTTGTTTTGAAAATCCACGTGAACGTAACACCGAGCGGCGCGGCAAAACCACACTTTTGCTGCATAAATATTTAATTCGATGGAGATAAATGTGACCGGTCCTGGCAGGAGGACCCTCAGACCAGGACGGCGATGAGAGCGGTGTCCTGGAGAGGCTGAAAGGCTTATTCAGTCCAAAACGAATCTGCCTTGAATGCAGAGATGATTTATGTCCAGACACAAAGGAGATCAGCTGATTTTTACATTAGTGATGAGAATATGGGTGGATGGAAGCAAAGGGAAGAAACACAAACCATTAAAATGAATGAGTAGAGGAAGCTATTTATACGAGCCAGCAGAAGACACATTTCAACAACCACTTTTGCATTTGTCCCGCTCTTCATGACAATGGAATACAATTATAGAAGAATACACACACACAGATGTGAAAATTTAAAATAGTAATGTATTGTCTCATGAATATTTGAACATTTGTGGAATACATCCATGAATTCAGTTAAGCTCGTGTACTGTAGCAATACAACATTTTCTTTGTCTTCAACTGCCTGATTTAGCCAAGAACATTAACTACTTAGATGTTTTTTTGGTTTTAATTTGTGAAAAATCTATCAGTCTAAGTACTGGACGTTGCCTCCTGTGATCGTTTATTTCAGTCTTTTTATGTAAATTAACACCTCTTTAATTCTTTGATTGGAGCATCTTTGTGGTTCCGTGTGGGACCACTGGATCAATAATTGATTAAAAAAAAAAAAAAGAAATTTAGACTTTTACACTGACAAACCACAAGTATAGTTATATTTAAACATAGTAATAACCACTTTAATATTTCTACAATATTAATCAAATTTAGAGTGACACTGCAGCAATATCACCTAAGTGAAACATTTTAGTCAGTTTAGACTCAACCTGTTAATACTGACTAAACTTACTCCCCTAAGAGGTGAAGACTGGATTAAACATCTCTGTGAACAACTGAAAGCCTCATCAGGACCGTGTCCCAGCCTCCCAGTTCAATCCCAGCTGCATGGCTGGAGATGCTCTCAGTCCTTCGAACAGGCATTTAGATGGAACACAGCTGGAAGTTTCCGTTGGGCTCGCTGGGCACAGCTGTTGTTTTTCCACAGCAGAGCATCCAGAACCTGCTGCTCGCGCCCGTTAGCTCCTGACGGAAGCTCTTGCGCTCCACCTACATGCTGTCGACCTCGCTGGTTGCGACACGCGTGCCTGTGAACTGCGGTCACTCTTTTCTCCATCAACCTCTCTCTTTAGTGTGTGTGGATTCTGGGATGTGGGACTTGTGAGGTACAGAACACACTCCTGACCCACACAGTGCTTTTATTAAACAAATTTAACTGTCAAACCAGTCGCAAACCAATCACAGCCACCCTATTAACAGCTGACAGGCAACAAAACTCCCACAATAAACGTGGTTGGACAAAGGACTCCATTCTTTCTGAGACACATTTTCAGCTTTTTTCCTTCCTTTTATTTCTTGCTGCACCTGCCATATCGAAGAAAGAGAATGTCACAACCCTGAAATGTTCTGTGCACGGTAGTACAGTTTTCCTTCCCAGACAAAGGAAACCGTAACACTTCATGCAGTGGGCTTATGTAGATGCTTCATGACACTGTAAACATCCCACGGCACAGAAATATACATAAAAGAGACTAGTAGTTGCAGAACAGGAACTGTTTCCAAACGTTTGGTTTAGAACAGAGGTGGGCAGTTATTTAGCCTGAAGGGCCACGTTGGGTTCTTGATGAAGAGGCCGGCCAGGTGTTGCGGGAAACTAAACACCCCCCCCCCCCCATGAGGGTCGGAGGTTAACTAAAAATCCTGCTTGCTGGACTATTGACTGAAAAAAAAAATGGTGAAGAGGCTGTAAATTGCTCCAACTAGAGATGGATGATGAAGCTCCAAATGATGTTTGGCCCCACCTTCTTGAGAGGACATGTTAGCATGCTAGGTGAAGGGGGGGGGGGGTCTGAACCTTTTTCTAACCAATCAAGCTGACAACCCTCTGAATTTGGCTTTTGGAGAAATGATTGTGAAGGCTCTGCGGGCCGGATTAAACAGTTCATTGGGCCACACGCGGCCCCCGGGCCTCAGTTTGCCCACCTCTGGACTAGAACGTCGTTCCTAGAAATGAAGATGGCCAATAGCAGCAAAGCGATGTCTCTCATTTTGTTTGAATTTCAGATGCATTTTGGTTTTTATGGCTTCCATCATTTGCAGTGTGTGTGTGTGTGTGTGTGTGTGTGTGTGTGTGTGTGTGTGTGTGTGTGTGTGTGTGTGTGTGTGTGTGTGTGTGTGTGTGTGTGTGTGTTTGTGTGTGTGTGTGTGTGTGTGTGTGTGCGTGTGTGTGATCCCTGTGCCATTTCTCTCCTGTGCTACGTTGCACCTGTATCGTGTCCTAATGTCCACTCAGATCACTGTGGACTGTGCTGTGTGCTCAATTGGTTTTATATGCATTCACGTGCATCAGTTAATATTGTCAGTGTTGTTGAGTTTGTTTGCCGACTGTTTTTCTCAGGCAGTGTCTGGCTTTGGCCCACAGTTTTGTTTGTTAATGTTGACACTAAACGTTACTTTCCCCACTCTTGCTTATGACCACATCCGAGTTATGGTGACGTCCAGCAGGACCGGATTTCGTTTAATGTGACATTGCAATTTTGCTGTCTTAAATTGCCCACTGCAGTCATTTTTCTTTTTAACTAAAGGATAAACCCGTTGTGCATTTCTTAAACTTCAGGTATGTCTCGGGCGACACCTTGAATAACTTTTAATAAGTTACTACTGCTATGAGCAGAAATAATTGGAGTTAAGCATCTGGGCCTTTCAAAAACATTTTCCGGTGATGTTGCTAAAATTTATTTCCAGATTCTTATTTCAGTTCCCTCGTTTTTCAGTTTGTTTGCTTTTCCATTGGTGGCTGTTACCTAGGGAGGTTATGTCACAGCCGGCATTTATTCACAAACAAAACAACTCAAAAAGTTATTAGCAAGTTTTAGTGCAGTTTATGGAAATGTTGACAGGATGTCCAAGGAAGGATGATTAAATTTGGATGATGTTCTGGACTCCAAACACCTCCGATGTTATGCAACCTTGCATCCATGCTGGCTAGACTAGAAGTCGCAACAAGTGGGGAAAAGAGCTGCTTGGTGGAGGTCTGCGCTCTCAGAGAGAGAGAGAGAGAGAGAGAGAGAGAAAGAGAGAGAGTCCATGTCTGACATCATTGCAGGTTAATCTTTATTGTTTTTTATAAATAGCTTTTGGGAACAAACAGTGAGCCAGCCAGTGCCCTTTTCCTAATTAAACAGCTTGTCTTTGTTGTACCTGCACACAGATAACGGCTCTGCGAGGTGGAGATTGTGTGTGTGGGGGGGCTTTATAAGGACCACGGGGATTTACAACGTAAATGGACTGCATTTACGTTGCCCTTTTGTAGCAGGCTGTAGGCTGTTTTAATCTTGAACTCAGCGTCCACCCGTTCACGTGCACGTTCGTACGTAGGGCGCAGCAAATGTTTTGCAAATCTATCAGGTATGATTTCACAGACAAATGCGCAGCGCCAGCGGTCATTTGTGGTTGTGTATCTCCCTCGTGCACGCCCAGAGTCGTGACATGGAGGGAGCCATCGACAGGCCAGCCGTGGTACAACTCCCGCTGCCTGGCATCTACGCCTGGGAAGGACGTTACAAACTCTCGGGACACAGAATGAAACGTGTGTCTATGCGCAAATGCGTCTACACAAATGTAGTTTTCTCCTGCCTGCCATGTGTTATACAACATACAAATAGCTAATGTGACTATTTCGGATCTCGTGTACACTCATGCATGTAGATTTATGATAGTTCAGGGTCTGTTTGAAAGAGACAGATGAACAGGGACTGAGGGGGTTATGGGGTGATCAGTAACCGGACTGATTCTCCATGTATGCCACACAAAACGTTTGCTATTGTTTAGTGAATTTAGCCGCTGAATGCAATGAAACTTGTCTGATGGGTTTTAAGCACGATTTACTCACGTGTGGCGACTGTGGCTCCTGAAACAGGAAGTAAAGCAGTTTACGTTGCATCGTTTGATAATATATTATCCTCTCACTTCTCAAAACGAAGCTTTTTGCAGGTCAAACCCATCATTTCGTGCCTCCTCTTTCTCAGAGGTCAGTGGGGTTGACTGCAGGTTTTATGGGCTGTGTCTGACTAGATTTTGACCACATAAATGGTAAATAATAATACAAACATGATGACTTGCTGGTGGTGAAAAAAGCAATGACTGGAGCATATTGGATTTTTAATAAAGGAGCAATCCATGAAGAAACGTGTCCTATCACCTCAACCCCTGCACAGCTGCTTCCACTGGCTTCACGGTGGTGCTCGTTAAATGCTGGTGTTAATTAATTTTGTTAAGGGTAAAAGACATTTCTCACAGAGAGTGCACCATGCTCATATTTCTAAAGTCATAAAAGCTATCGTGAAGCATTACGCTATCCCATAACCTGCATGGTACACTGCCATTTTGCACCATTTGTGGACTCATTAATTCAACTTTTATTTTACCCAACAGGACATTAAGGAGGTCTAATCTGTTTTGGGGATGTGGATTTGACCCTTTTTTTATTTTTTAATGCTTTGATACATCTCAGTAGTTTAGTTTAGTTTTTATTTTGCAGTGATGTTATTGACCTGAGGTTAATTTTAATATCCATGCATAGAACAAATGTGAATTTCTTTTGGAGATTAGTAAAGTATCTATCTACAATAAATCATCTTAGCATTAATGAAAAGATTGGTGAAAAAGGAAAGAGGAGTGAAAAATCTTTACTGCAGGACCTGCTGGCGTGGTGCAGACGCCCAAGACTGAAAATAAACCCAGCATTCTTCAACTTGTGCACATCTCAGGTATCTGTGTGTGTTTTCTGTGTGAGAGAAGACAAAGACCTGAGACTGGAACATCTGAAGAGAAAAAAAACGATCGGAGGAAATGACAGGCTTAACTTGATGGCTCCTAACAACAGCGTCATTATAGTTTTGGAAACGTTTACCGCAGCCTGATATGCCATTGATCCAGACTCAAGTACTGATTTAGTCACGTATCACAACGATTCTTCCTCCAGCTGAGGCAGGAATCTCAAACAAACCCAGTGAAGTACTATAAATCCATTATCTGCAAATAGTGAGGTAGTGAAATTGTGCAGCAGATAACTGTCTGAAGCCCCGTCAATAAGAAAACACACAACAGCGGTCGCAGCCCTGAAGAAAAGCTCCTTTTCTTTAATATAACAACTTCTGTCGTTTCCGAATATTGCTCCTTTTTCATTCTACATTATTTAAACACGTGCATTATTAGGCAATCAGCTTTTGAAGCAGAGCCTACAAATCAGTATCAGTTAATGCGACTGTGATCTGCAAATCAAAATGTTCATTTAATGCAGTCATTAGTATCCATCTCAACGTGACACCATCATTCATATTCACGCATTTATGTGTGTCTAATACATGTGTGTCTGTGTGTGTGTGAGTGAGTGAGAGAGAGAGAGAGAGAGAGAGAGAGAGAGAGAGAGATTCACGTCACCTCCCAATCTGGATTGGTGACGTAAATAAAACAAACTATTTAAACCAGCAGCAGAGCCACGCACCTCTCGTTGCTCTTCCACTGATGTTCACCCACTGACTCTCTGAATTCATGCTTTGTGCACCAGTGAAACAGACTGAGTGAAAGAGAGAGAGAGTGAGTGTGTGTGTGTGTGTGTGTGTGAGAGAGAGAGAGAGAGAGAGAGAGAGAGAGAGAGAGAGACATCAGTGCAGCGCGTGCCACGCAACAGTTTCCCTGAGTGCACGTGCAGGCGAGGACGAACCGCTTCACTAATCTGTCAGTGCAGCCAGATATAGGTAAGATTATGGATTCTTTATCTTGCGGTTATTATTTAGTGATGCAGAAAACAACTTCTTCTGTTGAAAATATTAATGTTGATCAACTTATTTTAAGTCATCACCAAATTATTGCTGTCAAAATATCAATACATGAAAAAAAAATCCACAACAAAGAATTTTTAGTATTTGCTTCAATGAATGACCACTTATTATACAGTATATCTTGTTCGTGGGACCTTTGATTCAAGTCTTTCTTGTTATCTTTCTAACTGATCTGTTGTTTGTACTAACACACATTTGTGTCTCTGAAATCTCAGAAATTAATGAGAAACTGTTGAAGATGTCTGATCCAAATGTTTCCGTTGAACTGAGCCACATGGCAGAGATTAGGAACGAAACTATTCATGAGAGATAAATCAGCTACTATGGTCTTTTTAATCTAGAAAGTTTATATAGCTTGATTTAAAATAAAATCACAATTTGTTCTCCTCATCTCTGGTAAGAATGGTTAATCTACTGCAAAGTATTAGTGGTAAGAACAAATTGCAGGAATATAACATTTGATTGCACTATTTAATCAACAGGCTATATTAATTTTAAAGTATGGGTCCTCTAAAGGGAAGTTAATTCTTTCAGATGTATATTTATATAAGTCAGTTTGAAATTTTGAACATGAATCATAAAGCCAGTGATCTGAGTTGGAGCATTTGTTTGTTTGTTTGTTTGTTTTTGTCCTGTACTGTGCTTTTGTTAGCCCATGGCTGTCCCGACACACTGCCGCTGCGTGTGGATGTTTCTTGCGGGGATGTGCGTGTCACTGGTGGCTGGAACAGACTGCAGGAAGGAGTGTGCACTGTGTGTGTACCATCTGCTTGGACAGCAGTCCACTTTCTCCTCTCTGGTAAAACACTATATTCATTCATTGTTTCATTTCACATTGTTTTGTTTTTTAATTATTTTATTTTACATCAATACAGTAATAAGTGTACATGACAGTCTCTGTTTAGTGATCTGTTTTTAAAAAAAAATCAGAAAAATTACATGAGTGTAGATTTGGTAAAAGCTATATTTAAACAGTAAAAAAATATATATANNNNTATATATATATATATATATATATATATATATATATATATATATATATATTAAAAATCTATATTAAAAGTTCTTTCTTGTTTTTCTGTTATTTTTAAAAAATTATGTTTTGATAAATCTGTAATGTTATTTCTCATGTGTGCAACTATTCTTGCAACATCAACATCTGAACTTTAAAGAATTCAAAGATCTAATAAAATATGTTATTGTTTGACAAAATACATAATGGTGACTTGAAAATGTACATGCTATTTGGTAATGCTTTTCGGTGTTAAATTGAAATATTTGGAAATAGAAATCATTTTTACGCTCCTTTTTCATAGCTTTTTTTCTAAAATTCAGGTATTTGATAATTACACAAACTGCCGCAATGGATTTCATTACTTTTTTTTTCAGTAAATAACATGAACTCATTCCAATTTTAAATATATATGAATGAATTGAAAGCAACTTTTCTCAGAGGGAAATTTTCAAATATTTACTGATTTTCTTTTGGAGTGATTTTTTTTTTTTTTTTTTTCAATTTCTTGTCCCTGTCCGCCCTGGTCAGTAGGGGGCACTGTTGCCTTCCAGGTAGTTCTGGCGCAAATACGTCTTCAATTCAATTTTCCTCTTCATTAATTCTGTCTTCGTGAGCCAGCGGCAGAGAAAGCTCAGCAAGAATTCCAACCCTTTGTTATCAAACATCAATTTGCAATGACTGGAATAAGTGAAATCCAATGACACATATGGGATTCGGAGCAGGAAATGTGGTCCAGTGTGCCCCAGGGCCCCACAATGGGCCTTTAAGTCTGATTATAACTGCTCAGTAACAGTGATGGTTATTGAGCTCAGATAGTGTAAGGATGCCTCAGATAAGTAGGTGCTGCAGTGGGGGACAAATAGCTGTTAAAGGGGAGCCTTCCATTAGATTAATAACATACTGTTTCACTCCTCAAGGAACATGCTGGGACAGATGGTTTTGGGAGACAAATTGTAATTTTTTTTTTAGGTTCTTTGGAATCTAATGTGAGATGGGATGTTTTTATTCCCACAAAAACATCTGTTGAATAATGTCATTTTCCCCTTGTTGATTGTTTCTGCCTGCTTTGTGTCAGGTCGACGTTGATGGCAGAACCTTCTCTCTGTGTTCCCACCTTCATCATATGCTTATATATTCTAAAATACTCTTAACTTAAAAAAAAACTGGGTGTTAAAAATCAACAATCCATAAATACACATCATAGATAAATACATGAAAATGAAATGTATATGCACGATAAGCACAATAAAGGTAAGACGCATTAACAATGAAAAGCAGTGGTTTCAACCATTGTACAGGAAAATCAGAATACTTGGAAATGCTCTTAGAATTAATTATTTCTATTGCTTTTTTGCAGCCATGGTGAAAATAACATAATGTAATGAAAAGAAAGTAATTAGAGCTTTCTACTGCAGGATATGGCGCTTGTTAGTTTTACACGCATCATTTAAAATCGATGTCTTATCTAAGAGAAAGAGCTGAAATGAACACTTGAGAGTACATGAATATGGGAGCTGCATCAAACAAACACGCCTACACCCCCACAGTGCTCTGCATAACGGGGACGGAAAGTGCTGCTGTTTCAGTCAAGTATGCTGCGCTGTAATGGTGGCAGTTAGGCAGCTCTGGCAAATAAAAGCAATCAGATATTTCACCGGGAAAAAGAGATTTATGGCTGTTTGAACTGTCAGGTCAATTTTTAGCTGAATGAATATTTGAATGTAGGACAATGAAAATGAAATTCAAATACAGACATTTATTTCATATCGTCACTTTTTAATTGTTCAGAATATCATTGCATTCTATTTCAATGTGAAGAGTTTTAATTCCTGAATATTACAGAGTTTGTGCATAAAATACAAATATGGGGTTTGAGGATGAAGGCAGACTGAGCAGGTTGTTAAGAAGTGAAACAAGGATGGATTTGGATTTCTGAGAAACTAAAGATCTACAACTGGATATGTAAATGTTAATTGACGGTTTTGTCTTTTCCAGACATGCTCACTTGAGTGTGAGGGAGAGTTAGACAGTCAAAAGCTTCGCCTGTGCCAAGACTTCGTATTAGAGGAGGCAAAAAATGCACCTTTGGATGCTGAGCCTGCCCATGAGCTGGAACAGGGAGCAGGAGGCGCCCTGACAATGGAGGATATGGATACAACGTTGCCAGGACAACGGCTGGCCAAGAAGTACGGTGGCTTTATGAAGCGCTATGGCGGTTTCATGTCTCGCCGTGACATGCCAGAGGCTGCGCTGGAGCATCCCTCAAGCCCGGATGAGGAGGAAAACATGCGTCTGGAGATCCTGAAGATTCTCGATGCAGCAGCTGTTCATGGTAGTGAGGGGGGTGGCAAGGCAGGAGAGGAGGTGAAAAGGTACGGGGGCTTCATGCGTCGGGCAGAAGAAGGAGTGGCGCGGGGTGACCTGTTGGAGGCAGTATTAGGGCGGGGGCTCAAGAAGCGCTATGGGGGCTTCATGAGGCGCGTGGGCAGGCCTGAGTGGCTGGTGGACAGCAACAAGAGAGGCGGGGTGCTAAAAAGAGCTTGGGAGAACGACAACGATTTACAGAAGAGGTATGGAGGATTCATGGATTAGAAGAGTGCAGGCGTCACACCTTATCCCTGAAAACCCATTTCTTCTACCACTCATCTCGTAGTGTGGACTTGAATCAACTAAACCCACCAGCTCTGCCAATCACGCTGCACCGTTCAGCTTTGTATGATGTTCTGCTGCCATCACTCCTGTCCTGCAATCATAAAAAGACAAACCTGTAGTGATTAAATATTTAAATCTGTTTAGCTGTTCTTGAGTTTCATGTTAGTATTATTTATTAAAAGAATTTGTTGATCAAGAATTGTCCAAGTTCATGATTTTGTGTGTGTGTGTGCGTGTGTGTGTGTGTGTGTGTGTGTGTGTGTGTG